>JAMPIV010019006.1:0-45000 GCA_024509875.1 Oreohelix idahoensis
GATTTGAACACGAGAGACCACTCTGTCAATCGGACATGGTATTCTAAACTAAAAGTTACTCTAATTTTAAAATATCCGTGATGGCATTGTCTGACAGCTGCATCAGATGCATCATTTGTCTAATCAAGGGCACAATAGATTCTGGTATACCATGGCTCCTAAAATGTTCATTATGGTGCCAAGTATTTCTAATGTTCCTGCATTTTTATATTTTAGTATACTAACTTACTTAGTCGTTTCGCTTCTACCATGAGGTGTAGAGATTTGGGAAAGAGAGTGCTAGACTATCCTATCGGCTGTCTTCCTCCTGGCCTGGTTCCATTCTAGTCCTCGGTCCTTCAAAGATTGTCTAATGTTGTCCTCCCAGCGGATTCTTGGGGTCTGGATCCCTGGCTCTTTGTTTCCCATGCTTGTTGTGGTAGCCGATCTTCTCCCATTCTGCAGACATGACCAAACCATCTTAGTTGGGACTGTTCTACTTGGGTCTGCAAGGGGTGGGATTTTAGGCCTTGACATATCGTCTGGTTGCGGACCATGTCTCATGTTACTTCAACCACCTTCCTCAGATACCTCATTTCTGAGGTTTGGATCTGGCTTTTGTGTGTTGGTTGTAGTCATTACCCATGACTCGCATCCATATTTCAAGACTGGGACATTGGTGGAGCGTTATACAGCCATCTTCATTTTCTTACCAACCTCTCTCTTGCTGAGGAATCCTCGATTTATGGCCTGAAAAAGTCTCCCAGCTGCTGCTTTTCGAGTGGCCAACTCTTCTTTGATGCCTCCCTTTCGGTCTATAATAGCTCCAGGGTATTTAAAGTGGTCGACCTGCTCCAGGACCTGTTCTCCCAGCTTAATCTGATGTCTTCTTTCTTCTCGTGATATCACCATGGATTTTGTTTTAGAGCTGCTTATCTCCAGCTCTTCCTTCCAGACTTGCAGATATTTTAGTATGCCAACCATAAATGCCCGAAGTAGTCTCGGGGGGAGGGGGTCTGATGCGTGATGCCATATGATGATGGATGGTATCCGCATGTCTGGTTTTGTGTAGTGTGCAGATGTGTTCAGTCAAAACAATGTTCATACAAAAATAACAGGGCAATCCACATAGGACGTCAGTAAACTCACGACGTATAAAGTCAATGATTCTTGAAACAGCCGTTGACGTTTTTCTTCATTATTTATTGTGGACGCCACAGTGACAAAATGGTTACGCGAATATGTAGACACATCAAACAGTCATTATCACAGCAACATTCAATACAGCAATAGACGGTAGACAGCATTACAATGATGAGTCAGATGCATGTTATATTTCATAGTGCTGTAAATGTAGTCAGGTGAAAAACTCCATCCTTTTCTATAACAGCCAGGAGATAACCAGATGTATGAGATCAGTTCACTCTCCTTAATCTGACTTCAGCAAGACAGACACGTCTGCCGAAGTATAAATAATGTCCTCAAAAATATCCTCTAGATAACAAAGGTTTTTCAAACCTAGTTTAGGTAACCAAGTAGCAAGTAATAGTCCTTGGGACCTGCATCAACCGATGCAGCACAATACAGCGACATGTGAGCTAGGAAAACATCTCGTGACGACGACTTTCGAAGACAGGCTATGAGCCAGAAATCGTTCACGACCAAAAATCGATAGAGTTAATGAAAATGTTAATTTACCTTGCTTTCATGAAATACACAGAAATATCACGCCTCCCGGCATGTGGGAAACACTAGAGGTATTATCTCGAATAAACGAAATATCCATTAAGAGGACTACACATCCCTGACAGAACAAAAAATAGCGGAGATCCCCTCTTCAACGAGGCATCTCTTTCGCCATTCCAAATCGCTCACTCCACTAGTGGTGGGCGGAAACCGATCGACCAAAAAAACAAGACAAGTCATGCGCAGTCCAGCGCAAAATGACCACAGCTCAAAAACTCAACTGCATTCAACCAACGCGAGAAGACAAATGCTTACCGAGAAAAGTAACTATAAATTTCAAGCAGTTGTTGCCCTTGCGTTATAAAATAGATATTGTAATAAAATGATGTTGCGAGAATTTATCACGCAACATATCACCACCTCCTCCCGATAAAAAAAAAAATGTGGAACATATTTTTTTTTTTTAAATATCAAAGAGCATGCGATAAGCGGCTCAAAACGCACGAATTATGCGCTGATAATTAATTAAATTGCCTAACATGAGGCTAAATATAGAGTGTCTGGTGAGGATATACCTCAACAGAAAAATAAATATGTCTCAAAAAATATTCACATCGGGGAGGTGTCACCAACACACATCACGTTAGCATGTAAACACAATATACGTATGCAAGTTACTATAATCATCATTAAACAGCATACTCTAATATTGTCTTTAAAAATGGATGTACAAATCTGATAGGAAAATTTAAATAGTACATTCTTTGACATGTAATGACATAAGTACATAGTAAAGTTAAACTACATGACGATCCAGGACATATGCTCTGGTATTCCGAGGGTAAGTACACAATCTAGAACTCGTCATGCTTGATACTAGTAAGGTAAGTCCTCAGCTCAACAATGACATTCTGAGAAAGTACAAGCAATATAATGCTAATTAATAACTAATATGCTTCATAAGGTACAATACATTATTAATAATTGTGGCTGTTTAGTAAACTAACGGCCCTTATATTAACTACTCAGTCCTCCTCTATCATCTTAAAAAACGAACAGAAGAAGATGACAACAAAGCACGATAGTGTGTACATATAAAGTGAGTACAGATGTGCTAATCTATTGTAGTAATATAGGTGTGTTATGACTCTGTAATATATGGAAATATAGGACAGAAGTATTAGTTAGAGTCATGTGGGCATCTAGACAAAATGTCAGCCATCACATTATCCGCACCACGGATAGCTCGTACCGTGAAGTGAAAAGGTTGAAGAGCTATAGCATATCGAGTGGATCTCGAACTCTTCAAATTCTTAGTCTGAATAGCTGTAAGAGCTTTCTGATCAGTCTCTAGAATGAAATGTGCGCCCAGGAGGAATCTTTGTAGCTTTAGAATTGACCAAACCATCGCTAACAACTCACGGTCTAAAACCGAGTAGTTCCTCTCTGCCGCATTTAGTTTTCTAGAAATGTACATAACAGGATGCAGAGTATTTGCATATTCTTGCATCAGTGCTGCTCCAATCCCAGTGGATGAAGCATCACTCCGAAGAACAAAAGTCCTATCAAGAGTAGGTAATCTTAAGATGGGAGGAGAAGAAAATATATTCTTGATTTGGTCTAGTGAAGATTGGCATTCTTCAGACTAACGGACCAGATTAGGCGAACCTTTCTTCAACAATGTTGAGAGAGGTGCCATGATCGAAGATAAATTTGGAATAAATCTCCCATAAAATTGAATTAAACCTAAGAGACTCCTAACTTGTTTCTTCGTTTTAGGAACAGAGATGTTCAGTATTTTGGAAGTATTGTGGTCTTCTGTCTTCAAGAGACCATGACCAACACGATGACCCAGGAAAGAGATTTCACCAAAACCAACAAAAGCTTTAGAAGGTTTTGCTGTCAAATTATTCTCACGTAGAGTGGACAGTAAGTCATATAACCCTAAATAGTGATCTTCCCAGGTATCACTGAAGAGACAGATGTCATCTAAGTATGCGATGACATCCGAACGATGTGACAGAATTCGACGCATCATGCGAACGAAAGTGGCAGGGGCGTTCATGAGACCAAAAGGCATAACATTCCATTGAAATAGACCCCTAGGTGTAGAAAAAGCAGTAAGAGGTTTGGCATGCTCTGCTAAAGGCACTTGCCAATAACCTTTAGACAAGTCAAGTTTAGTGAAGAATCTAGAATTAGAAAGTCTAATCAGTAGATCTTCTAACAAAGGCATCGGTTCAGCATCGAACTTTGTGACCTGATTCAATTTGCGATAATCAACACAAATTCGTATGTTCTTATCCTTCTTCCGGACAATAACCATGGAAGAAGAATATGGTGAAGTCGATGGTTCAATTATATTTAATTGAATCATTTCATCCAATTCCTTTTCCACCTGCGACTGAAAGTGTATAGGAATAGGATACGGCCTAACCCTAATTGGATTATTGTCGGTAAGAATTATGTCATGTTCTATGACATCTGTGTGTCCAGGAATGTCAGTGAGAACATCCTGAAATGTTTGTAACATCGACGAGACTTGTCGATGTTCGTCGCCAGAAAGATTAGGAGAAACAGAAACGTTTTTCCAAGATTCCGTGGAATGTAATGGAACCACTGGAAGGGGAAGGTTGACATCAGAGAAGGTAGCTTCCTCATCCTGTATGACAGACAGGGATGAATAATGACCGTGAGGTGCAGGAGCATCATCCGTTGCCTGGAAAATAGGCAGCAAATAGTCCGGACGTTCGTGAAATTCCGAAAGCATGTTTATGTGGAAAGTTTTATGCTTTCCATCAATATCGACCACATAGTCAACATCGGAAATCCGAGAGACTATTGCATACGGACCTTTCCATGCAATAAGAAGTCTATTTTCCCTACTGGGGAGTAGGACGAATGCTTTGTCACCTGGACAAAGTTGTCGTAGACATCTATTCTTGTTAGAAAACTGTCTTGCCTTCTCTTTAGCAATTTCTGATGAAGCAGTTGCTAGCTTACATGCCTCAATGATCTTTTGTCTAAGAGCAATGACATACTCATATGAGGATTGAGTTTCATCGCTAATATCATCGGCAGTGATGAGATCGTGTAATAAAGACATAGGGCCGCGTGGACGCGCGCCAAAGACAAGTTCGAAGGGAGAAAATCCTGTGTGTTCATTAGGGAATTCTCTATAGGCAAAGAGAGCCGCGGGTAAAACCCTGTCCCAATCTTGAGGATGATCTTCAGTTATCTTACCAAGCAAAGTCTTGAGCGTTCTATTCAGACGCTCAACTAACCCATTAGACATAGGATGGTAGATACTACTGAGAGATCGTTCAATATGTAAGGTAGACATTACCTGTGACATAGTGTCAGATATGAGTTGAGTGCCATGGTCTGACAATATTTCTCTGGGGAACCCCAAGCGAAAAAATATCAACCAAAGAGCATCTGCGATATCTGTAGTAGATATGCTCTTAAGAGGAATAGCCTCTGGCCAACGTGTGCACATATCGACACATGTAAGGATAAACTGATGTCCTCTGGCCGACTTGACCTTAAAAGGGCCAATAATATCTATGGCCATTTTCTGGAACGGCCGAATAGGAATGTCAGCAGCCTGGATAGGCGCAGCATGTCGTGGTCCTCTAGATTTGACCTCCTGACATACCTTGCATGATCGGCAGTAAATACGAATGTCCTTATTGACAAAAGGCCAAAAGAAAGCCGCAAGGACTCTCGACTTCGTACGGGCAAAACCCATATGTCCAGCACATTGCGAGTCATGAGCATGTTGTAATATTTGCACTCTCATGCTCTTGGGAACAAGAATTTGCGAATGTGCCGACGTAGTCGAATCTTGTACCATACGTACAAGTACGCCGTTTCTCATTGCAATCCAAGATTTTCTATTTGTATCCTGATTCGGATCACCTTTCTTCGCAAGAACGAAGAATTTTTTTAAAGAAGGATCTTCTTCTTGCAATTTTATGAAAGAGTCACGAGTGATTACTAAGTGACTATCTTGGCTATCAACTTCATTATCACTATTCAGTGATGTTTCGGGTGTTTGTAGAGCTTGTGCTCTTGTAACTACTGCATTTGTAGCTTGCATGTTATTATCTTCCCAAGCAGCAATCTGCTGTGGGGTACACTCCCTAACTCCGTGAATACGACCAATAATAAGGTCCGCAATAGGATTAGGTAAGAGACAAGCATGCACATCACCAGTAAAGAAAGGAGTGGCAATGCGAATTACAGCAGTAGGATATTTTTCTAGAGTGCCGCCAAATGTGACACATTTAATAACCCTTCCTGTAGCACAAGATGGATCTACAAGCGATTGTCTAACACCAATTGTGGTGCATCCGGAATCGAAAAGTAGTGAGACCGGAGTATCATTAACAAGACCCTTATGTAGAATTAAAGAACCCCTCCCGTCATGCGCAACAGCAGCAGGAAGAGCGGGAAGTGGGTGACCACAACTCAAAGTAGTTATGGTACCCGGTTCGAATAAAGTACTGCATTGGGGGCATTTGTTTGCTCTCTCAAAGTCAAAAGCAGAACCAGTGACCGCGTCAAAGTTTTTATTATCAACAACATGATTACAGGCTCCCTCAGTTTCCTGTTGTACAGCATTAGCCTGCTGATATCTCTTTTTTTTTTGTGTTGAGATCTACCCCGACTATTATTACCTCTGAAGTTATCAGAGTTATTATTATCTCTGCAGTTATTATTGTCTCTATTGTAATTGTTATCCTGGTTCGAATTCCAGTTTCCACGATTACTATCATGTTCACATTGATGCGAACATCTATTTGTTTGGTTCTGAGGTCTTCGGCAGGAATAACCTCTATTACCATATCCTCTTTTGAAATGCTTATAATTATTAGGGTGATAGTAACGACCACTATCAGGTTGTCTCCAATTCTTCGAAGAAGAATCACCATGAAATTGGTTTCCATGATTTTGACAGAAATTACCGCTGCTCTTTCTATCAAAAATTTTGTTGGAATCTACGAGCAAAGTTTTGACCATACGGAGCTGCCGAAGCAACTGGTAAACCTTCTTTCACCTTAGAGTTACCCATGGTTATGTGTGGGTGCGCAGTTACGTATTGGCAACAGAAATCTTCCATTTCTTTTATTGTTTTAGGTTTACGTTCATGAAGGAAAGCAAGGAAAGACTCATTGACAGACGACATGACTTTGTCTCTAAGTATTAAGTCCATAAGTCCTTCATAAGTTTTTTCCGTCTTAGATAGTTCAACCCATCGTGAGAAAGTAATGCGTATTCTTGCAATAAACTCGGAGAATTCAACTCCATTTTCAGGTAACATGTTTTTTAAATTGTAGACGATAGCCGTCTTCGTTAAGCTGATATTTCTTTAACAGAGCGGCCCTGACAACCTCATAATTGTTCTTGTCAGGTTCATCCACCATATTTAATATACTTAGAGCTTTACCTGTCAGTATCCCTGATAACTGATAAACATATTTTGCTTTGTCTATGTTATGAGCTGTACATGCTTGTTCAAATCTGTCCAGATAGAACATTATGTCATCACTGGAAGGACTAAAAGTTGGCAACTTAATCTTAAAAGTATCATTATTAGCCTTACCAGAAGATGAACCCTTGTTTGAATCATTACCATTACTCATGTTCATCAATTTCAATTTTTCCAACTCTAAAACTAAGACCTTTTCTTCATGTTCCATTTTTGCTTTCTCTTTCCTCTCATCAGATTCTCTCTGTAATCTTCTCTCCTCAGCCTGAGCCTCTATTTGAAGTCTTTCAGCTTCTTTCTCAAGTCTTTTATTTTCAGCCTCTTTTTCAAGTCTTTTATTTTCAGCCTCTTTTTCAAGTCTTTTATTTTCAGCCTCTTTTTCAAGTCTTTTATTTTCAGCCTCTAGCTGGAGTTTTCTTTCCTCAGCTTCTGATTCCCTTTTTTGTTTTTCCATTTCCATTTGGAATCTTTTTTCATCCACCTGCATCTGCAGTTTCTTTTGTTCAGCTTCCATATGCAGTTTCTTTTGTTCAGCTTCCATTGCTTTATCATATCGAGCAGTTGCAAATTCTTCTAACTTATCACCAGTCTTCCCAAGCAATTTACCCTGCTCAATAAAGTGCTCAAATGTAGACATGTTGTCTAACATATGAGTCCAAAACCTGAAATAATTAACTAATTTATTTCAAACCTAAGTGTAACAAGTCTTAATTAAGCACTTGTATATTCACATCACCTTATATTATCCCAGTCTCTGTGGGAAACAAGTCTCCAATCAAAGAACTTGTATATGAAATATCAACAATCAATTCTTGATCATAAGTGGTGCACTTCTCATTCAATAGTGCACAACACTATTCATCATTCATTTATCATCAGTGTAGTAGTAACAGTGCATTAGCATAGCCCATTAACTAATTACTATAACTGTAAACAATGACTATGTAAACACATGCAGAATGTAAACATTGAAAATGTAAACAATGCAAACAATGTAAACAATAACAATGTAAACAATAACAAAGATCAGCAACAATACAAAAACGTTCGCAGAAATCAACTAAAAATAAAGCAGAAATTAATGAAATATCACAAAAAATGTGACGATATCTACGATAGAATTAAACAAAATACATGACACCACAGTGTATAAACAAAAATGTTGTATGAAACTAAATTATAGACAAGAGTAGGCTAACAAATACAAACAAATCAAAACAAAACTAAAGAATGCGAAATAATAACGAAAACAATATTAAAACATGTCATCACAGCTAACATAAATAGCAACAGAAGTCGCTTAGCAAATTCCAGTATCGGAAATTTGCAAACCCTACAGAAAACGCTCACAATAGACGACCTCTATGACGTGGCATAATCTAACGGAGACACCACCCAACCGAGAACCCGCTGAAATATAAACATATAAATATACAAATAACATATAGACATATAACATATAGAATGAGATGATACACAGAAGACTCAGCAGAAGTATAAGGGCACAGTTTACATACAAACAGGCCACTTAACTTATAGGCTTCCAATCGTCGAACAGCAGAAAAAACGGATGTCAATCAACGTCCTAAAGAGCGAAGCTCCAACGATGATGGCACATCTGAACTGCTTCCACTGCTAACACGATGGTACAAGAGCTTCTGAAATACTGTGTGTTGAGTTGTTTCGGCACTTGACCTTCTAATCCAAAAGTAAGTTGATGGAAATCGGTACTTGGCCTTCTTCAGAAAACAACCCGTTTCAACCGGCACTTGACCTTCACAAAAACGACAGCACTGGAACCTTGACAGCAGCAACTTGCTTGACTTGCGTAAAAGATAACAGCAGTCCGAGTTATCCGGCAACATGTAACAACGCCGGGTACTGTCAAATTCTTGTTTCCGTCAAAAAATTGAAATTTTGACTTTTACCGGGCAACGCCGAGTACTTTGAAAATGGTGAAGATGTTGACTGTATTGAAGAATGTTAATTTCTTGAAGGATGCTGATGAATTCTTGTTGAAAATGAAGTGGGTAAGGGACCCCGTGTTTGCTGGTACCAGAATCAAACCAGCTTATGGCCACCAAATGATGCGTGATGCCATATGATGATGGATGGTATCCGCATGTCTGGTTTTGTGTAGTGTGCAGATGTGTTCAGTCAAAACAATGTTCATACAAAAATAACAGGGCAATCCACATAGGACGTCAGTAAACTCACGACGTATAAAGTCAATGATTCTTGAAACAGCCGTTGACGTTTTTCTTCATTATTTATTGTGGACGCCACAGTGACAAAATGGTTACGCGAATATGTAGACACATCAAACAGTCATTATCACAGCAACATTCAATACAGCAATAGACGGTAGACAGCATTACAATGATGAGTCAGATGCATGTTATATTTCATAGTGCTGTAAATGTAGTCAGGTGAAAAACTCCATCCTTTTCTATAACAGCCAGGAGATAACCAGATGTATGAGATCAGTTCACTCTCCTTAATCTGACTTCAGCAAGACAGACACGTCTGCCGAAGTATAAATAATGTCCTCAAAAATATCCTCTAGATAACAAAGGTTTTTCAAACCTAGTTCAGGTAACCAAATAGCAAGTAATAGTCCTTGGGACCTGCATCAACCGATGCAGCACAATACAGCGACATGTGAGCTAGGAAAACATCTCGTGACGACGACTTTCGAAGACAGGCTATGAGCCAGAAATCGTTCACGACCAAAAATCGATAGAGTTAATGAAAATGTTAATTTACCTTGCTTTCATGAAATACACAGAAATATCACGCCTCCCGGCATGTGGGAAACACTAGAGGTATTATCTCGAATAAACGAAATATCCATTAAGAGGACTACACATCCCTGACAGAACAAAAAATAGCGGAGATCCCCTCTTCAACGAGGCATCTCTTTCGCCATTCCAAATCGCTCACTCCACTAGTGGTGGGCGGAAACCGATCGACCAAAAAAAACAAGACAAGTCATGCGCAGTCCAGCGCAAAATGACCACAGCTCAAAAACTCAACTGCATTCAACCAACGCGAGAAGACAAATGCTTACCGAGAAAAGTAACTATAAATTTCAAGCAGTTGTTGCCCTTGCGTTATAAAATAGATATTGTAATAAAATGATGTTGCGAGAATTTATCACGCAACAGGGTCTCTGATGAGACAAATGAAGAATAGGACTACTGTTCCTTCAGGCACGTTATACACGGTGACTAATATCAGGTGTCAAGTGTAAAGGAGAGTAAGGGGCTGAAACACTTGATTGACGTGGTGGGGGACCCTTCTGATGATCAGATTGCCTCCTGTTGTATCGCTATGTATAGAGTTTCCTTTCATTTTATCAGGTGGTGCATGAGACTGGCAACCTCATCATGTCAAATAAATTGATACAGAAACCACGGCTGCAGGAGTACATGAATGCTTGGTTCAGATTTGCTGCAATGGTGGCTTTATGCCCCAATAGGAGGAAGATGATGATGATCACAGACCAGAAAAAGACAATGCATTGTTCTCAGATATTATTATTATTATTGTAATTAATTTTATCAATTAAAGACAAGGAAAAGTCACTTGAAAATAAAATAAATTATTTCGTTATTGTTTTATGCTCTTCTTCTTCTTCTTGGATCCTTAGCTCCTGACTGACAAAGCAGTCAGTGGCCATCACGCCTAGTGGCGTCTTGTAGGGCAGCAACAAACTGTCCCCATTTTGCTCAGTCAGTGGCCATCCTTCGTGCCATGCCCCAACTCTGGTTCATGCGTTGCATCTCAACCTCCACTGTTCTCCGCCAGGTTGTCGTTGGTCTGCCTCTCTTTTGTCGTCCTTCTGGGGTCCATAACATAGCAGTTCTGGTGATGGTGTTAGGGTCCCTTCTGAGGACATGCCCAGCCCAGTTTCAGCGTCTGCCTGCAATGATGGTGTGCATGCCGTTTTGACTGCACCATGTAAGCAGTTCCTGTTTGGAGATGGTATTCAGCCTAAAACTTTCGAAGAGTTCTCCGTGGAATGAGGATAGTTTGGACATTTCCTTTTCTGTTACTCTCCAGCACTCCACGCCATACAAACTCTCCAGCACTCCATGCCATACAAACTCTCCAGCACTCCAGCCATACAAACTCTCGACCACTCCATGCCATAAAAACTCTCCAGCACTCCACGCCATACAAACTCTCCAGCTGTCCACGCCATACAAAAATACAGAAAGTACACAACTTGCAAAAAATCTTAATTTGGTGTTTGGGCCGTACTGAGAAGATTTCCAAATGTTGTTTAAATTTGCAAAGTCTTGTTTTGTACTCATTGTATTAAAAAAAAAGACGATAGTAAAATTAGCCATTGTTTGTTCACACGTTTCTTTCAATGACAGTTTTAAAATCAAGAATCAACTCCTGTCTGATAATCACAATTTTTTTTTTCTAGTCTCATAACCAGGTCTGATAGCCCTTATCATTTTGCTCTATCTCCGTCATCGACGGAGAAGGAGAACACAGAGGTCAAGGCTGAGACTTCAACTGATCGTCCTCTTTGGACACATAACAGGTAGCTGGGCATTGTCTTTCCATTTTACGGTAACAAGTTCAAAGAAGTTTGACTTCCTGTATAATTATTTAAACTTTTGAGTAACATGTTCACGGATTAAAAAAGAGTACCTGCTTTGGAAACAACTCCTAAAAATAGGATAGTAAGAAAAAGTTTCCTGACAAGGAAGACTAACTAAGTTTTTTTATTTGGGGGCAAGAAACATGGAAGCCATTCAAAGGAAAAACAGGTGAAGGCAAGATTGATTCATGAAGAGAGGTAACAAAGATATTAATGACAGAGTGATAAAATGAAGTAATGAGTTGAAAAAAAAAAATTTTGTCGGGTGGAGGGAATCAGTATTTCATGAACATGTGAAGATTCTCATTTTTTCTCACAAATTCACTTGATTGGTTACAGCATATTTAACATGGAGGAACTTCCTGAACCAGTCATGGGTGCCTTCTCCGTCCAAAAGCCCAGCCACAGAAAAGTAGACCTGGAAATACCCTTTGAAGGTTTAATGAAGAGGAGCATCATGGCCCGGCAGGAACAGCACACTGCTGTCACGACAGCCAGGCAGAATGGTTGGGATAGAGGTAGTGATGTGGATGGAAATTCAAATGATCTTGGGCTGAGAGGGAACCCGCAGATCATAACTGAGGATGACAAGGAGAATTACTTTTCATCATCTACAGATATCATGAAAGAGCAGATGTCAGTGGAGGATGAGTTTGTCATGATTGATGTAAGTTGTGGCTTTGTTGTGTCTTTTTTAGGGTCTTCAGTTATTATTACTTCATTATTTATGTGTAAAAGGTAAAGGTGGTTCCCGTACCAGATAGGGGAGTGAAGTGTAACAGACCTTGCTGTACTAGGTCTAAGCTTTAGTATGTGGATGACCAGGTCCCCTCCTCACTGCCTTTGCTGCTTAACTCACGAGCAGAAGAAGGTACCGAGATACAGCTGGGTAGGCTTGAGAGTAACACTGCCAGGTTTCAAACCCAGTAACTTTGCTTCAAGAAGTAAGCACACTAACCACTTTGCCACTTAATGCTTGTTAATTATGTGTGTTGATGATGTATAGTATCTATTTGTGTATGAGTTTACTTATAGATATCAGTCTTGAAGGCTTATTTTTTTTTTTTTTTTTTTTTTGCGTTCGCCCGCTAATACTCGAGGCGAAATCTCAGGTTATTATTTTATGTCTAACCTGACATTGATTTTACGTGAGTATCCCTTTATTTCTTGTACAGAGACGGTGTCCCTCGCCATTCAGGCAAATACTCGCCGATTTCGGAGGTACCCATTGCAGCTGGGTCGGCTCAGGAGCCGCCAGTCCCTGGTCGACGACACTCCTTCAAATGTCCTCGCCAGGTCTCGAGTTAATCCAGTCCAAATCCCGGTCGACGAAAAATCCTCAAATGCCGTCGCCCGGGTTTGATCCTGTATCACCCGGTCGCCAGAGCGGTGTTGTAACCACTACGCCAGCGCGGCTCCCACTTACTTAGTCATTCCTCTTGTTACCTGAGGTGTAGAGATTTGTCAGAGAGAGCGCTTTGCTATCTTATCGGCTGTCTTCCTCCTGGCCTGGTTGCAATCTAGTCCTTGGTCCTTCGAGATTGTCTAATGTTGTTCTCCCAGCAAATCCTGGGTCGTCCTGGAGGGCTGGATCCCTGGTTCTTAGTTTCCCATATTGGTCATGGTAGCCGATCTTCTCCCATTCTGCAGACATGGCCACACCATCATAATTGGAACTGTTCCACTTAGGTCTGCAAGGGCTGGCTTTTGAGGCCATGAATATTCATCTGGTTGCGGACCATGTCCCTTGTTACTTCGACCACCGTCCACAGATACCTCATTTCTGAGGTTTCCAGCTGGGTTTTAGTTATTGCTCGTGTCTTGCATTCATAATTCTAAACACATAAAGCTTAGCTGGCAGGCAGGATAGTGTGATTCGCTTCCATAGCTAGGCGGAGATGCCACATGGAAGGTCCTGGGTTCGATTCCTGGTAAGCCACTCAAGTCTGTTGTTTTTCTGTTGTCTAGTTTTCTACTTCTTTATTATTCATGAGTGTCTGAAAACATACCTTTATATATGTGTAATATTTATTCATAATTCTGGACTAGAACATAGGTGGAGTGGTATACAGCCATATTTGCCTTCTTGCCAATTTCTCTTTTACTGAGGAAGCATTTTATCATTCATATGAAAAAAAAGAATATGAAAAGCAAGGGGAGCTTTCATTGCATTGGGAAATACAGTGGTTGAGAAAGTCACCTATATGGAATCTATTAAAACTGCATTTCTTCAGTGTCCCAATTTTGAATTCCAATGTGAAAGGGGAATGTACGAAACAAGTAGTAAAAATTGACCCAGATTTAATCAAAGTTGATTGTTTTATTAAATATCACACTAATGATTGGTTTGTTCTTGGAGTTTATGTTGTATGGGTGATTAACATTTTTTTTCCCCTCTTTATTTATGTGTGATCTTTTCTTTCCATTCAGAAACCTCCATTTGCAGCTGATGATGACCCACGGGATGTGAAGTCATTCTTAAGTGTGATGTTCAGACCAGCGAACTTGTATGAGATTCCAGACTGCAGAATATCTGTGACAGATTACTTGAGTGATGTGGAGGCATTTGTGTCCAGGATAGAGAAGGACATGCCTGAACTGGATGAGTTTTGTCAGTCAGTTATTAGTGCCCATAGCCAAGAGGAGGATGAGAACCATCCTCTGTTTAGCTGATGTGTTCACGGACAATCCTCAGCATAACCGATGTTCTTCTGCTTGCAGACCTAACCATCCAATGTAAAATTTAGCTGATATGTTCATGGACATTTCTGAATATGACCAATGTTTATCTGCTTGCAGACCTAACCATCCACTGTTTAACAGATGTATTCATAAATGTTTCTCAGCATAACCGATGTCCATCTGGTTGCAGACGTAACCATCCACTTTTTAGCTGAAGTGTTCATGAGCGTATCTCATCATGACCAGTGTCTATCTGCTTGCAGACCTTCAGTTCATCCCTGTGAATTGATAGCAGCTGCCACATTCCACTACAAGCCAGAGGAGCTTCTGCATGGACCAAATTTCATATCATTGTCTTCAAAGGACAATGTTCATGAAGAATGTGCCTGATTGGGGGATGTCAGCTCCAGCAGAATCACTTGCCAGTAGTTTTTATATTTGTTCTGTCCTTGGGTTTCTTAAAAAGGGGGATAACTCGAGATTGTGAAGAAAGTTCAGGAAATGAATCAGGCATATATGAATATCACCATTCAGCTTCCTAAGGAGCATAGGCCTTAAACAAACGATGCCAAGGTCTCCTCCATTTGTTGTTCCGTTTGCCTCTACCTATCTCACAATTAAGCATACAACAGCAAAAAATAAATAAATAAAAATTGCTAAAGCATGGCTACATTTGATTTACACATTGGAGTTCCTTAGATGTTTTAGAAAATTGAACATGCATTTAAGCATTTGTTGTTTAAAGTTTATAACTGATTTGTTTTTCCTTCTCTCTAGTTGTTTTTCTTTTTAATTGAAAATAGATTGCTCCTTTGGATGTGAAAAAAGTTCTTCAAAATGAGCAGATTTTTGCAAAGTTGCGAACAGATCATGAGTGTCACTACATTTGGGGCCACTTTTGTTTCTCTCCCATCACTTAGCTTTTGTTAATCTCAAGGAAAAAAAGGCTAAAAAAAATAAAATAATTTTTTATTGTGGGTTGGCCAAATGATTGAGCTGTCATCCTTTAACCAGCAAAGCTGTGATGCTTACACTCAGTCAGAGATTCACATTTCTTATTTGTTATGAAATTTTGGCAGAAATTAGTTGCTAGAGGTTTGATTGAAATGTGTTATTTTATGAGGTTAGGCAAAAATTATCTGTAACTAGGTCCACACATTTTTGTTTTGTCCATGAACTTTGACAAATGAGTTATCATGAGGTTGTCACAGAAATATATGCTTTCTTGAGGTTTAAAAACAAATATATTGTCACTAGGTCCAACAAAGACCTGTTTCTGTGAGCTTTGGCAAGTGTTTTTTTTTTTTCATGAAATTTTTACAGAAATATAATGAGATTTGTCAGAAATGTGCTGCCAGGAGATTTGACCGGCATGTTCTGTACAAGAGATTTGACAGACATGTGTTGTAATTAGGTATGACAGAAATTTTCTGTCATGAGATTTGATAGAAATGTGTTGTAATTAGGTTTTGACAGAAATGTTCTGTCATGAGATTTGACAGGAATGTGTTGTAATTAGGTTTGACAGAAATGTTCTGTCATGAGATTTGATAGAAATGTGTTGTAATTAGGTTTGACAGAAAGGTGTTGTCATGAGATTTGATAGAAATTTGTTGTCATTGACTTTTGACTAAAATTAGCTGTAACAAAGTTGGACAGAATTGTTCTATGTCACTGCCAAAACAAAAAAAATATACTGCAACTCTTTTATGTTGAGCCTTCTTATGGTGCAGCCTCACATAAAATGTTTCTTAGTCATAAGACTTCCAACATTACAGTTTGACTGATTCAGCTCAATTATCTATTTATAACTTCAGGACTAGGCATTTCCTGTAGTTATCCTATTGGAGCTTTGTTTATTCTTCCTTAAAAAAAGCAGAAACAAAAAAGTAATTGATCACACCAAGGATAAGAGCGAGGGAGACTGAAGAACTTCTGGAGCTGAAGTGTGATGATGATGATTCAACTCGATCATCTATTTATAACTTGAAAATCAGGAACGTCCAGTTATTTTATGTAAATTCTCTGCTATTGAAGGTTATGTTTCTTTCTTACTTACAAAATGGTGGAACTCTGAAGCAGAACAAAAAATAATTTATCTCAGACTTCCTGAGTATGTAAGATTTTGTATATATTATTAATTGCACAAAAACAGTCTTGAGTATTTATTTATAAGTTGTTGATTTACTTCTGCAGCTTCTAACCATGACAATGTCAGTTTTTGTGTAAAAGTAAATGTCAGTTTCATGGCTGTCTGCATCATTATCCTTGTTATGCCATTTTGATACAAAGGTCCATAAAGTTCATTCAACAGTGATGATAATTTTTACATGAAACATTTCTTAAATTATTGATTCATTGACATTTTCAAACCCACTTGATTGGCACTTTCTTCTTCTTTGTTCGTCCTGAAAAGGACGTTGGTTGCGTTGTGTATGTTTACAGCGAAGCTGCGATATTTGCGCCGTTCGGCCGATGCATCCGACTTCAGCACGGCATTTTTGGGACCGGGTTAGCCTTCCCTCTTTGATCCCAACTCACTCAGCCAGGCTGCAGTGATGCAGGCTGTTTCCAGGACCACCACTTGAGGTGGAGTAGGGTCTTGGTCAGCTCTGGTTCGCTGACGCAAGCAGTCTAGCTATGGGTCGCTAACTGCATTCCTCACTGTTGACGCGTCTTAGGTCCTGATTGGCACTTTGACTTGATTGGTTTGGATTTTAAGGATCATCTTCATTGCACATAGACAACTCCATAAGTGCTCCGACCTCCTCCCTTAGATCACACAAAGAGGATCTCAGCACAGTGTACAAAATCTGTAGCACTGGTAAGGATCCCAATGTGTGTATATAGGAATCACATATTTTATAAATATTTTTGTGGTGGGTAGGTTTCCAAATTTTTAAAGTTTTTCCCAGGGCAGCGGCACACAATACCTCCCATTTTTCGCCCTTATCCGAGAAGGCTAGGCACCCGATCTCACTACCCAGGAGATTGGAGAGAAGTATGACATCATTAGGAACAACTGGTTCTGAAACAAATTTCCATCATTTATATTCCCTGTCCTGGGAGCGAACCCGGTACATTTAGAATTAGAGGCAGATGCCATACCTCTGAGCTACTCCAATCCCCTATTTAGCACTTTGAAAAATTGGCCTCCTGACCTTTTGTTATGTGGTGCTATCAAGTGGTGTGCAAAGAAATCTAGTGTGCCCAAAACTGCTCATTAAAATGTGAAATATGGTATATTTTCTTGATTGTAAAATCTTTATTACAGAAAATAATGTTTGTTGATGTTTGTAACACCTAACAGGGACCAAGATGTTAGCATGTTACTTTCATACATGATCAGCAGCTGAAGAGCTCAAAATGTTTTTTTCTGAAACCAAGATTGTTAGGAACAATAAACCAAGATTGTGAGGAACAATAAACCAAGATTGTGGGGAACAGTAAACCAAGATTGTGAGGAACAATGTGATCCCATTTTATTTGGTATCAAAACATTTAAAAATTGTTTACTTAATTGATTACATTCCTTGTTTCTGTTTTCTTTGTTTATTAACTTTTTTGCAAAAAAAATTTTGTACAATGTTTTATAAACAGATTTTCATGCACCGAAAATGTGCTCTGATTTTCTTTTATATTGCAGTACAGATAATCTCCCAACTAATGGAATCGTTTATTTATTGAATGTCTATCATGAGCCAGAATTTGTATTACCCAGTAATTGCAGGGCACAAAGATATTCATTATTTCAACAAGATTAAGAACCTTAAATGTAGAATTTGTTTTATTTGTTACAAGGGAAACATATACATCAACAAAATGTGAAGGGAAACATATACATCAACAAAATGTGTTTCTATACATTTACAAATTCAGTATAAACACGTTATAGTTCAGTGCAGTGTTCATTGTATAGTGGACCCAGGTTCATTAGAGTCCTGATGTACATGCTTTCAGTCAGTGATGCTTCTTAAACACAGCTAGTTATATTCACGGCACACTGTTCAAAATACTGATGGTGTATTTTTCCGTTATCACAACTCTTGACAAACTGACATCGGACGTGAACATTGTAGACACAATAACTTCACACTAACACGTCCGATAAATTTTCCTGATTTATTTATACCATCTCGAACATAAGTTGAAGTAAACAAATATTCAATGAGGCGTAAGCAGTCTGTCTGTCACGAACCCATCTAGCTATGTCATTGTCCAGTCCTTTAACATTCATCTTGCACATTGACGTTGACTAAGTTGATCATGGAAGTTCTAAATTTTTCTAAGTTCCAAGCTAATTCAATTCTTCTTGAAAAACTTGATACTGTGGCTTTGGTTATTTTTCAGTAGTACTCTCCTAGGGTGTGGAGAATTTTCCAAAAACTAACACTGTTTATCACACTTGTTATTTGAATATCTATTCGTCTTTCAAAGTCACCGGCCCACAAGCGTGTGGCCTTCATGTTCTATTATATGCACGAGAAAGTTCACCGTTGACGCATTTCTTCTAATTACTCAAGAGTTGTACATACGGACAAAATGTTATGCTTCCAGTTTTTTCTATCTGCTCTGTCTTCTTGAAAGTCGAACACGCCTTTTTGATATCTAAATCTTCTAATCACTGCAGAATCACAACTTCACATAGGTTGTGAAGAAAGCTGACTATTTCTCTATGTCTTCAGCACATGGCACAGAGTCTTTCACGACTACATCATGGTGTGTGCAGCATGAGCTATGCACGCAAAAACTGGATACAGTAGAGAGAATCAGAATCGTTCTCTTATTTATAGTCATTATCTCAGGAAGTCATGTGATCTGTTTCTAATGTTCTAATTTCTTACACTAAAAACTTCCCTTTTGGGCTTTAACTCTCTGGTACTCTACTCATCATTATTTCTTATGATAGTGTCCTTTAGACAACATCCTCTTACAGATCAAACAGCTGTTTCCATACATTTACAAATTCAGTTTAAACATTACAGCTGTTAGCTCAAGACGCTAATGTTACAGCTGTTAGCTCAAGGGGTTAACATTACAGCTCAAGAAGCTAACATTAAAGCTGTTAGCTTAAGTCTCAAGAAGCTAACATTAAAGCTGTTAGCTTAAGTCTCAAGAAGCTAACATTACAACTGTTAGCTCAAGTCTCAAGAAGTTAACATTACCGCTGTTAGCTCAAGTCTCAAGAAGTTAAACATTACAGCTGTTAGCTCAAGTCTCAAGAAGTTAAACATTACAACTGTTAGCTCAAGTCTCAAGAAGTTAAACATTACAACTGTTAGCTCAGATCTCAAGAAGTTAAACATTACAACTGTTAACTCAAGTCTCAAGAAGTTAAACATTACAACTGTTAGCTCAAGTCTCAAGAAGTTAACATTACAACTATTAGCTCAAGTCTCAAACAGTTAAACAATACAACTATTAGCTCAAGAAGTTAAACATTACAGCTGTTAGCTCACATCTTAAGAAGTTAAACATTTACATTTGTACATCATACTTTACGAGCTAACAATTTCAACTACCTTTGCTAAGATTTTGCAATTAACAATTTAACTGTTAAGATAACATAAGTGTTATATATCAAAATGTGAAGAAATGAAACCCCTATATCATGCACATAACTAAATTGTTCAGTGGTTTTAAACATGCATTCACCTATAAATTTTCGCTATTGACGGGGATCGATCATCGGCCTCTCTAAGAGGCCGCTCGTATACTAAGAGTTAATGTGTAAAGCTGGAGATTATCTGTATTGGTATTTCCAAAAGAGACATAAAATAATTAGTTGACATTGCTTCTTATACCTGTCACAAAAAGTTGGGGATATTGAATTTAAAAGTTATCCAAAGACAATATATTTCAAATTAGTTAATTTATTCCTTCGTACAAGTAAACTTGAGCATCATAACAAGACATTTGCGGTATAAGAAGTGTTATGGCTTTACTTACATGATTTTAGTCGCACTGGCAACCAAGGCGGGGTAGGTACTTCATTTTCACAAAAATATTCCAATATTTCTAAAAATTGTGAATTTAAACATTGGCGCAAGCACTGTAGGCCCCCGTTTGCCGCTAAACATGCATTGCAAGAAAATACGACGTCTCATCGACGTTGCAAATAAGCAAACTTCTGATGTTGTCTTGAGGAATTCTCTGCCACTCCTGCTGAAGGGCCGGGGCTAATGTGCCGAAGAGTCTATAGAGCGAAAAACTGGACGTTGTTTGGACGCGTCTATTCAGGATGCATGGTCCCACAAATGCTCAATAGGAGACAGGTCGGGGGACATCGGCGGCCACGGTAACGTTCGGATATGCTGCATCTGAAGGTGATCTTGGACGACGCGAGCACGGTGAGGACGTGTATTGTCATCCTGGAAGATGAAATCTGGTCCGTGCCGTTGAGCAAATGGCACAACAATAGGCTCGATGATGTTGTCACGGTAGTAGAGCCCTGTGATATTGACCTGACATATGTGAAGGTCGGTCCTGTCATTCATACAGATGCCTGCCCACACCATTACACTGCCACCTCCATAACGGTTGTGTGCATCAGTTGCAGGAGTCTGGTAACGCTCACCTCGCCATCGCCAGACACGTATTCGACAATCATGAAAGTCCAAAACGAAACGGGACTCATCAGAAAACATCACTGATGCCCACTGTTGATTGGTCCACCGATGATGACGTTGGCACCAATCCATTCTTGCTCGCCTATGTTGTGGTGACATGGGCAAAGCTACAAACGGTCTGCGTGAGGCCAGTTGCACTTGGTGCAAACGGTTTCGTCGAAAGTCTCAAGAGTTGAGACCCCGATCCCAGTGGTCTGTTGAAGGTGTTGCTGAAGTCAGTACAACTGCATTTAGAGTCCGAGTTCTGAGGGAAGTGAGTAACAAGAAGTTCACCTTGGCGGCGTATAGTGACTCTTGGGCAGCCAGTCCGAATCAGATCAGCCACTGTGCGGAAATTTTGATACCTGTTCCACAGTCTGCTGACAACTGACTGTGAAACATTGAGGTTCTGAGCAGCATCCACTTGCTGACTTCCGGTTTGCAACATTCCTATGCCTTATCC
Organism: Oreohelix idahoensis; assembly: GCA_024509875.1. Classification (NCBI taxonomy): domain Eukaryota; kingdom Metazoa; phylum Mollusca; class Gastropoda; order Stylommatophora; family Oreohelicidae; genus Oreohelix; species Oreohelix idahoensis. The sequence continues at coordinate 21,531 of JAMPIV010019006.1, forward strand.
ATTCTCTGCTGTTCTGTCAAACGTTCCATGACGAAGAAAAGAAATTTTTATCTGTTGCAAGAGTCTTTTTATACCTGTCCATGGTGAGTAGTGTTCATTCAACCCAAGATACACGCATTTTTGTGACCCTCCAAATAATGTGTGTGAACTTTACGGATGGGCCCCACCTCTGTTCTTGGGATAGGCTTACTCATCACGAGTCACCAGGTCAACATGATATTGCACGTGAGAGTGGAGAAGAGCGTGCTCGATATGTCCGTTCAACCATTAAAATACGAAATCCACTCTTTTGTAAAATAATACATACCATCTTAAAATATCCCCTACTTTTTGTGACCAGTATATTTTGGGCACAGATTAAAGCGGGTAATTTTTATATGTTGTGGTTTTAGGTATTGTATTATTTAATTCACATTTAGCTTATCATTGACGTTTTCTTGAAGGACTGATATATATTTATCATTCTTGTTGATCTGTCCCTGAAGCCCAGATGTTTGTATCTGTTTCATCTTGCTGTTCCTGTAGCACAAATAATTTTATTGTTCCCTTTGATCTTTTCTTGACACACATATCTTTATCAATCCCATTAGTCTTACAATGAGACTGTTATTTTTTATACTTCTTGCTGATCTATGCTTCATATTAATATTTTTATATTTCCTGTTGATCTTTCCTTGACACTGATAATTTTATCTTTCCCATTGATCTTTCCTTGACACTTATATTTGTATCCATCCCATTGATCTTTCTTTGACACTGATATTTATATGCTTCATGTTGATCTTTCTCTGACACTGTGAGTTGTATCATTCCTATTGATCTTTTCCTGACACTGAAATTTTTATCCTTCCTGTTGATCTTTCCTTAAAACTGAAATTTTTTTATCCTTCCTGTTAATCTTTCCTTAAAACTGAAATTTTTATCCTTCCTGTTAATCTTTCCTTAAAACTAAAATTTTTATCCTTCCCATTGATCTTTTGCTGCAACACAGATATTTTTGTCCTTTCTAGTGATCTTCCCTGATACACTTGACATTGTTATCATTCAAGTACATCCGTTATGTTTTATTAACAAAATGGATGTATGTTAAGTTTTACATAAAAAAAATGTAGTTCCAGTGCTTCTCTGAGGGGACTAACAAAAAATAGGACTACTTCATCTGCAGGCGTGTTGTATCAATCAATCAGTACCCTTTAGCTCCCCGCAGAGCACAGGCCTTCAACAAACATTTGCCAAGTCTTCCTGTCCTACGCCATCCACTCAAGTTCTTTCCATGTTTTCCTCATCATTTTCACCTTTGTTTCCAGTTCTCTTCTCCATGTGTTTTTTGGTCTACCTCTGCCTCTCTTTCCCTGTGGATTCCAGAACAAGGACTGCCTTGTAATGCTATCAACAGGTTTCCTCAATGTGTGTCCTATCCATCGCCAGCATCTTCTTCTCAACTCTTGTTCCAATGGCACTTGTCTGGTTCTTGTCATCAATTCCACATTTGTGACTTTGTCATACCATTTCAGTCCTTCTATTCTACGCAAGCACCCGTTTATAAAAGTCTCTAACTTTTTAGTTGTTGTTTGTGTTGCTCTCCATGTCTCCCAGGCGTACAATAGGACTGACTTCACATTTGAGTTGAAGATTCTTATTTTCGTGTTGGACTTGATATATCTTGTTCTCCATATGTTTTCCAATGCAATGAAAGCTCCTCTTGCTTTTTGTATTCTTATTTTGATATCACTGTCTGTCCCTCCAACTTTGTCTATATTACTTCCAAGATATGTGTACGATTCTACATCTTTAAGTGGTGTTTCTTTAAGTTCAACCTTGTTATCATTTCTTGCATTTATTCTCATAATCTTTGTCTTTTCCCTGTGTATTTTCAGGCCCACTTGTTGTGACCTCTCATCAAGAATTTTCATTTTCTCTTGCATCTGATTACGGTTATGGGACAGAAGAACCAAGTCATCTGCAAAATCCAGATCATCAAGCTGTTTAGTCAGATTCCACTGGATTCCATTTCTGTTGGGTGATGTCGATGTTTTCATAACAAAAAATAGGACTAGTTCATCTGCAGGAGTGTCATATGAAGAGATGAATATAATGTTAGATGAAACGATAGTCATAAGTATAGCTGTGAATGGTGGAGAATAACATAATTGAAATAACATTGTTTTAAATGGACATAACTGTAAAAATTAAGTGAACTCTTGACAAATATGGGCATTTTTTTTAATGGCCAGTTTTGAGAAATGAAAGATACATTGTACCTGTTGTTGTTGAACCAGGGCTGCTGAGCTCAGTGCTCTTTGCAGCCAATAACAAGGTGAAGAATTAGAATGTGTTCTGTAGTTGTTGGCTGGTGCTGTAAAGAGTGTTTGTGATTGTTGGGGAGCCAGGCAATAGCTTTCTTCTTTCTGTGGAGAGCCCTGCACAAGTGAGCAGCACATGCTGAACTGTCTCATATGGATGGGTACAGTAACAGCAGCTGGGCTCATGTGAGGGGTTTAATTTAAGTGCTTGTTGAGTCTGGTGTGTTCTTTTCTGTTCATAGTTGAAAGGCTGCTCTACTGCACATGTTGTAGGTACACTATGTAATAATAATGTTTACATTGTTGTTTGCTTGTTATATTTGCGTTTCAGTGATATTTATTTTGTAGACATGTTTATTATATGTTGATCCAGTGAAAAATTGTAGTCATTCCATGGTTAATGCAATGAAAAATGCAGCTTTTAATGTCCAGTAGAAATTTTCTCCTTTCGCAAGGAGTGAGGAAAATCAGATGCCGTAGCTCAGTTCATTGTTTCTCTGTCCTTGATTGTTGTCTGTTGTTTAAAGTTTCAGGCATTATACCTGTAGAGGCATTATGTGTCTTGATTCCTCTAACGCATGGAATCCTTTGTTCATGCCTCATATGTGTTTTGGCTTTTCATATTTGTATATTTCCTATCTTGTCATAATGTTCACACAGAAATGTTACCATTCATGTATTTCCTTATTTACTCCTTATGGAGCCACCCCTGCAGCAAGCCTAAACCAAAGCATTGATGTACTGTATCAGCAGTGGCTTCTGTAGCTATTTGTTTGGTATGATGATGCTGCCAGCCTCATACAGTTTATTGTGTCATGTAAAATACAGAAAGTGAAGAATGAACATGTGGTTTCTTTTGTTTATTATTATTTATACAAACCATTTACTTGAAAAATATTCAATTTCCAACAAAGGATACTTTTTTTTTTATTAATGTATTTTTGATAAAATACTACATTAGCTGCTGTGTCACAGATATTCTTTTGTCATGGTAGATGTGAAACTAGAGCAGAGGTTTCCAACTTTTTTCAGTCCATGTACCCACTTGGTTTTGAGTAAACCTTCCAGTACTCACCTTCTTCCTCGTTCGCCCTCAGACTTTTACATTAATGACTCAAGGTTCCTGACATCTCCAAACTGTTTATTGTGGAGAGAAATAGGTTGTTGTCATATGCTACTCCGTTCATTGCTGTATGTTGGGCAGGACTGCAGCAGATATTCGGCTGTCATGGTCCTGGTGCCACATGTGCAGAGGTCTGTTTTACCAATCCTGTACCTGTGGTGTAGATGGTATCTCAGTCTGGTACCCCCAATTCACCATGAAAGGAAGTAAGTTTTAGAGTGTACCATGCATATGCACTAAGAAAGCATAGTAATACCAGATAGCGGAACAAGTGAAAACATCAGTAAACAAATGAATAAAGCCAGAATAATCATTGCTAATCTAAGCAACATACGGAAATCTTCCTAGTACAGTAAAAACACTAGATTAAAAATATATGAGAGTTGTGGAATTTCTTTACTTGAGTAATGGTGCAGAATGCTGGAAAGTAACAGACAAGGCAATGTCCACACTGCCCTCTTTTTACACAACCTGCCTAATGAAAATTCTTTGAATTTTCATGCCGAACACCATCACCAATCAAGAACTGCTGACTCTGAACCACCAAGAAGATATTCGCACCATCATAGTGGGTAGATGCTGAAATTGGGTTGACCATATCCTCAGAAAATACCCCAATACTATAACCAGTATGTTGTGCACTCCAGAAGGACAGCAAAAGAGAGGCTGGCCAAAAGCTACCTGGCGGAGAATAGTGGAAGCAGGGATGCAAAGCCTGAACTAGAGTTGGGTCACCACGTGAAGGATGGCTTCCGCCCGAGCACAGTTGAGACAGTTTGTTGCTGTCCTGCAAGATGCCACCGGGCATGACAGTCACAGATTGCTTTGTCTGACAGCTGCCAAGGACCAAAGAAGATGCATATGCACATAAGAAAATAAATAAACAGATTAATTAATTTTTCATAATGTTTATCAGAACACAATCAAATAAATTTACGAGACCCTTGGTTCTTTTTTTCTTTCCAACCAACAGTTTTATTCTTGGTAAGTTTTTGAAAGAGATACCCATATATCATCTTCAGCCCCCAGTTTGTTTGGATTTGATTGAGAATGGAACTGAGAATCTTGATTTGCAGAGATATGTTGTTAAAATCAATTTTGTTTTTAAAACAATTTCATTAGGATAATGTAGTAATTAACCAAATATTGCTTGTACCTCCATGACATGCTTCTCATAACCACTGGAGGTGCACATACCCCAGGTTGGGAATCCCTGACCTAAAGTATAAATATGGGCCATATAAAACTTCAGTTGAGATACTCTGGGCAAACTAGCAACTAGTGTCGAGTTTTAACAAACTTAATCAGTGTGAGAGAAGAGCCAGAAGAATTTGTTTAATTAAATTGACTTTGGGGAAAAGGTTCAATGTAGAACTTGATATGCAGTAGTCATCCTGGGTCTACGGTAGAATGTGCAGGAGTTAACTGATCTAGAATTGAAATTCAGCAAAGTAGTATAGTAATCCTGGGTCTACAGTAGAATGTGCAGAAGTTGAATGGTCTATAATTGAAATTTAGCAGCATCAGTATACTATGTCTGGGGCTACAGTAGAATGTGTGGAAGTTGAATGATTTAGAATTGAAATTTAGCAGGGTCAGTATACTATGTCTGGGGCTACAGTAGAATGTGCAGACGTTAAATGGTCTATAATTGAAATTTAGTAGCATCAGTATTCTATGTCTGGGGCTACAGTAAAATGTGCAGAAGTTGAAAGATTTCGAATTGAAATTTAGCAGGGTCAGTATACTATGTCTGGGGCTAGAGTAGAATGTGCAGAAGTTGAATGGTCTAGAATTGAAATTTAGCAGCATCAGTATACTACGTCTGGGTCTGCAGCAAAATATGTGGAAGCTGAATAAAATCAAATTTAGCAGAATCAGTTTACTATACCCAGATCAGCCTGGGTCTACAGCAGAAGGTGTGGGAGTTGACTGATCTAGAATTGAAATTCAACAGATTCAGTAAACTATACCTGGGTCTACAGTACATTGTGCAGGAGTTGAATGATCTAGAATTGAAATTCAACAGATTCAGTAAACTATACCTGGGTCTACTGTACATTGTGCGGGAGCTGAATGATCTAGAATTGAAATTCAACAGATTCAGTAAACTATACCTGGGTCTACTGTACATTGTGCAGGAGTTGAATGATCTAGAATTGAAATTCAGCAGATTCAGTAAACTATACCTGGGTCTACAGTACATTGTGCGGGAGCTGAATGATGTAGAATTTAAATTCGGTAGGGTCAGTATACTTTAAAAAATTTCCAAGTAAGTTTCCTCTTGCATATTAAATACCAGAGATTCTTCTTTGCCATTAGTTCTTGCATAATAGTGGATGATGATCATGTTTATTTTCCTTATTTTATTTTCCAGTAGATTATTCAGTCATGTCTTCTTTTTCTTATTTTTTAAAATTTAAGCATGCCATGTTTAGCACTTCTAAATTGCTAGTGGTTAATCCATCAAGTTCTATTATTCATTGTGTCATCTGAAATTCTATCAAGGCAGCTAGTTAGCAATGAACAAGTTTGTTGCTTGGAATGTCGAACACTATTTTGTTTTGTAGCTGCAAATTTATTTCAGATCCATAATCCAGTCTCTTGTAGACATTACAAGGCTTTAATTTTTCCTTTAACCCTTTTGTTACACACAGACCCAATGTTTGCACAGATTACCAGTTTTACCAAATAATGTTTGCTCATTCCAAAGAAGCAGCCTTGAGTGTTTCATGCAGACATCTATATTAGAAACCATACAAGTTAAATTGAGTGTAAATTATTAATCACAGACATGAGGATGATATCATTTGTTCATTCATTTTTAAAACCCTTAAATAAGTAAATAAATATAGATTATTAACAGGCACTTGTTGGACATAATGGAGGACACAGACAACAGATAAGAAATATAAATGATAGGCTTACCGGGAATTGAACCCAGGACCATCCAAATGGCGCCATTGCCTTGTTGTAAAATTTGAATGTATATCATAAAAAGAGGCACAGCCATTTTTGCACCCCTAAATTGGCTGTGCGTCTATTCATGATTTACTTCCACAGCAAGGCAATGGCACCGTTTGGATGATCCTTGGTTTGCTTCCTGGTAAGCCTATCACTTATATTTCTTTTCTGTTGTCTGGTGTCCTTCTTTCAGTCCATTGAGTGCCTGCTGGTAGTTGCCTATATTTATTTACTGCTCGCAGGACTCAGGTTTCTTTCATTGTTTATTTTTAGAAATCCTTGAAATATTTTATACTGATTGATTTATCAGAGTACGTCTACGTGAACTTGAGTTTAGCTTTACTTCAGGTGGGCTAAAGAGAAGGTAAAGGTAGTCCTATAGCAGATACCTCCGTGGGTTGACCAGTTCCCTTCCTTGCTGCCTTTTCCTTCCCTAACTCAAGTGCAAAGTCATGTACCCATTTACCGCTGGGCTGATACCATGAATCGACCCATCACCTTTGCTGCGAGAGACCAGAACTCTAACCACTCTGTCAATCGGGCTAAAGAAACATTCAACTAACAAGGGAATTATAGATGATGGGAAAACTATCTCTGGAATCTCCGGGGTAATAAAGATTGAGGGAGACTTAGGAACACATGGAGAAGTGAGCTGGAAACAGACATGAAAGACCTTGAACTTGATGGCACGGGACAGGACAGGAAGTTTGTTGAAGGCCTATGCTCCATGGGGATGGTGATGAAACTACCTCACCAAGAGGAGAGCTAACTTTCAAGGCCTCGTTGCATATTTTTGTTTTAAAGTTACTCTTTGTTTGCCAGAATATCTACACATTATTGTCATTTGCACCCCAATACTATAAAGAGGTCACAGAAATGTGATTTTACAGAAGAATGTTTAAAATACCATGGACAGCCAAAAAGAGTGGTGTGGATGTCCTGAAAGAGGCCAATGCACAAAGGAAACTTATTTCACAAGTTAGAAAGAAGCAATCCTTTTTTTTTGGATGTTATGAGAAGAGGAAAGCTGGAATATATCGTAACAACAGATATGACTGAAGGAGAAAGAGATAGGGGAAGACAAAGAGAACAAATACTGGACAGTTTGACATTGTGGCATGGAAAGAAGTCAACAACAGAATTGATAAATTGTACTGGGGACAGGAAGTTGTGGAGGGACATGATCTCCTATGCCACTAGGCATGGTACTTGAATGAACAATTGCATATTTAAGGCTCAGTCGTAAAATTGTCTTTCAAATTTTTAAAAAAAATGAATATTATATGTTATATGTATGGCTTGAGTTTGCTGTGTACGGCCAGTTTGTCTGTACAATAGTCAGCGTCTTTTTTTTATATCTGACATTTAAAACAAAACAAAAAATTTTTTAAAGTGATATTTGATATGAATGTTGTTAAAATATGAGCAGTTTTGCTGATGCATCCACCTTTTTGCTTTCCACATGCCTTTATGTATAATTTTTTTTGTTTTTAAATGTAAGATTGAAAATGTCCATACAGTTTGAGATTTGCTTTTCTTTCTTTATTATTTAAAGTTGGGGCAGTGAAGCCATATTAAATGTGTTTCCAGCATTTTACTAGGGTGGTATCTGTAGCTTTCTGTCATTTTTTATCTATGTTTTTACATGTGGTTTCACACAAAATTGTACAGCTGTGGTGTATTATTAAACCATGCGGTAAACACTCATTGTGTATAGAAAATATGCCATATCATACATCACTATGCTGCACGATTGGAGATGATATGCAGTATTTGTACAGGATTTATTTTAAAAAGCTACAATTTCTGGCGAACAAGGCAGCTTAAGGTTAGACAGCAGTGGGTATGAGAGAGAAAAATTATCTCATATTTTTGTGAGGAAACATGGTTGGAGCAAAGATATTTTAAATATTTTTTCTTAATAGGAGTTTTGCCTCATTTTGCTGAGGTGCACTCCCGTTCAACCTAGACACAAGGTCAGTCAGTTATATTAGGATGCATGTCCAAATATAAAAGATCTTGCTGTCTGGATTTATTTATCATTATCATTTGTTTTGTTTGCTGCTTGTGGAGAAACGGAACCACAGCTGCACTAGCCCCGCTTGTAGGAAGCCTGCGTCGAAGCATGTGCCCCTGCAGCCATGGTTTCTGTGGCAATGTGTTTTACATGATGATGTGGTTAGTGATCAGATGGTACAATCAAAACATGGCAGAAATGGCAGACGTATCTTTTTATTTTTTTAACCTCCTTTATTCTTTGTCATCATTATCATTGTTATTGTTCCTTATGGATCATGGAGCCACCACAGCAGCAGGTGGTTTTGTATATAATAGTAACACTTCACAAATATGTCAGCAGTTCAAAAGAGTTGTGATACACTGGATCCCAGCTCACTGCAACATTCCCGGCAATGAAGAGGCTGACAGATTGGTAAAGGAAAGGGGGAAAGCTACCTCAACTTCACACAAGCACAAATTATGAAGAGGTCAAGAGTTTTATCAAGAGCAGATACAGGAGCAGGTGGGAAGCAGAGCATCCAGGCCACAAAAAAGTTGATGCATATTACCAGCTCAGCAGAAGTGAACAAGTGGTAATCTTCAGACTTCGCACAGACCACAGCAGATTGGGATACCATCTATTCAACAATCTAAAGATAGGAACTACCGATCCGTGTAACTATGGCACCAATAAAATGACTGGCTGAAAATTTACAGTACTTCAAAGGTGCCCAACATATGAGGAACAGAGACAGAACATATGGCCATCACTTGTACTATTTCTGGAAAATTTCTTCGGAGATACCAATAGCCTTAAGCTGATGCTTTCTTTGAACATATTCAAGTTGACGTCTGAGGGTATACAAAGAAGAAGAATAAGAAGTATATATTAGTTGAAGCAGAAATGCAGCAGACATAATTTTTTTTTTTAAAACTTCATAACTTTTCTCATTGCGTGTCTGACAAGAGCGTTAATATAAAATTGAGGGGGTGCAATGTGAAGATGTGGAAATGGTGAGTTCATTTTTTAAAAATCATGATAACAAATTATGAGATGCAGTACAGGTTTATGTCCTTTTATCTGAAATCCACAGGGACAGATGTGTTTCAGAAATCCAATTTTTTTTTTCCCGGTTTCCAGATGCCACCCAAAGTGCATTAGAAAAGCCACCTAAAATATCCCAGTCACCCAAAATATGTTTGAAAATCAGCCAAAATTGCCCAATTGTCATCAAAAAGTTGCCCAAATAAACTTTCAATTTTCAAAATATTTTGGTTTTTCAGGTGTTCAAATAATAGAATGCAGACCTGTATAAAGTTGTATGTTGTAAGATTGTTTAGTCTATTTTTCTGAACTTGTATACATGTTAAGAATACCTAGTTAGGTTTTTTCCCCAAATCATGATTACAGATAATGAGATTCAGTATTATTTGTGTGAATATGTATTACAAATACAGTATCTTACATTTTTTTTTTATGTTGTATGAATATTTACATCTTGCCTTGTGTAGTCTGATTTTGTCCCCTGAAGTGGTATACATGTTAAGAGAACCAAGTTAAGATTTTTTACAAATCATGATAACAAATTATGAGAAGCAGTATTATGCTGTGTGAATGTTTATAGGACACACATTGAGGAAACCTGTCGATAGCATCATCAGGCAGGCCTTTTTTTCTGGAATCCCCCGGGTAAGAGAAGTAGAGGAAGACCAAAGAACACGTGGAGAAGAGAACTGGAGACAGACGTGAAGGAGATGAAGAAGACATGGAATGACATTGACCTGATGGCACGGGACAGGAAGACTTGGCATAAGTTTGTTGAAGGCCTATGCTCCTTGGGGAGCTGAAAGGCGATAATGATGATGATGATACATGATCTTCTTCAAATACCATGCCTAGTGGTGTAGGAGATCATGTCTCTCCACAACTTCCTGTCTCCAGTACAATATATCAATTCTGCTCTTGACTTCTTTCTGTGCCACGATGTCAAACTGTCCAGTATTTGCTTTCTTTGTCTTCCCCTATCTCTTTTCCCTTCAGTCTTACCTGTTGTTACGATATATTCCAGCTTTCCTCTTCTCATAGCATGCCTCAAAAAAAGTGGATTGCTTTTTTCTAACTTGTGAAATAAGTTTCCTTTGCGCATTGGCCTCTTTCAGAACATCCTGATTACTATTTTTGGCTGTCCAAGATATTTTTAACATTCTTCTGTAACACCACATCTGTGTGGCCTCTAATGCCTTCCCTACTTGTTTACTAGTTGTCCTTGACTCACTCCCATACATGATAAGAGTACCTAATTAGTTTTGCCTTTTTGTACAAATCAGGATAACTGATTATGAGCCGCAATATTATTTTGGGTGAAAGTTTATTGCAAATATAACATCATACATTTTTTTTTCCTGAAGTGCTGTATACATATGAAAAGTCCCTATTTAGTTTTTTAAAAATTAAGGTGGTAAAAAAATTATGAGATGCAGTATTATGCTATGTGATTTTTCATTTTATTACAAGTATTATATTATCTTATAAATAGCAATAGCAATAACTTCTAACAATTTCACTTTTCTGTCCATCCATTGCAAGTAACAAACTCAAAGCCTACTGTACTGATTGTTGTAAAGTTTTTTTTATAAGACTTTAGCAAAAAAAATGTGTCAACCAGTTTTATATTTGATCGGAATAGGATATGAATTAAAGGTTACTATGCTTAAGTATAGGGAGCTGCGGTAGCATAGTGGTTAGTGCACTGGCTTCCTAGCGCAGTGGTCTATGGTTCAATCCCCAGATGAGGCGGGAATTTTTTAGGCCACAAACGGCTCCTGGGTCGACCCAGCCCCAAATGGGTACCAGAGCACTCTGGGAAGGTTAAGGCGGCTGGCGTGATGCCGACCACATCACCCCTCGTGTGCCGACAGTCAAGATAATATGGGCCTAACACCATATTCCCAATATGCCTCAATGGGCGTGTAACGGGTTCCTTTACCTTTACCTTTATGCTTAAGTACAGTGGCTTCAATTTTTAGGTCATGTTTTTTTTTCTCTAATTTTATATACATACAAGTTATAGGTCTGTAACCCTCTATCCAAAACCTTTGGGGACAGCTTTGTTTGGGAAACCAGATTTTTTCAGGTTTTCAAATTGTTCTAAAAGTATTCGCCATAAATAGCCCCACTTGTCCAATCTTTATTAAAAAATAGCCCAAAGTCACCCAAATTGTGATTGACAAGTAGCCCAAAACAATTTTAATTTTTTATTTCAGAATATTTAAGTTTTTGGGTGTTGGATAAAAGGTGACAGACCTCTATTTTAAGAAGTCACATGATTTCATGAAGCTGTGTTGTTTTCTTGCCACTGTTTGTGTTACTGTGGGCCAACAACCAATCATGTATATCGTTTCTTAATTTGTAATAGTAAAAAATCTACTAATAAATCAGCCAAGAATAGGCACCTATATTATGTTACATAAGCATATATAATTCTTCTTGTAATTGTAATTTTCTGTACGAAAACATTAACAAAAGCAAATATATATAGGATGATTGAAAAATCACTCCCCACTTCTAAATTTGTGTACCTGCACATGTCTCTAGTTCAAATGTTGTTATTGATCCAGCGGTGCTTGGGCTCTCGCCCTTCGGCCCAATACCATGTAGTGATATCTGCATGTTTTCGTACGTTGTTTTCTTTCTCCGTACAAGGTGTTCCACTTATCTGATCTCTAGGAAGGAGCATTTTCCTAACACCATTGAGTGATGGGACTGTGGGGTCAACAGTTTCGTAGAGGTAGTTACATAACTGGCACTCTGGAGAGTCTTCTGGTTGGATTCTGTTTAAGTGACTGTTGAGTGGTATATGCTGTGATCTGAGCTGAAAAATGGTGCACTGATCCCTCCTTGTAAGATGGCCGATGTCGTTAGGATCAGGACTGGCCATATCTCTGTAAACCTTTCTCCCGGTGTTTCCCATGGCCCATCTGTTCAGCCCATCTCTTTGTAGCATCCCCGGCAATGAAGAGGCTGATAGATTGGCAGCGGAAGGTGGAAAGCTACCTCAGCCTGATGGAAGCATAACTTTTGAAGATCTAAAGAGTTTTATCAGAATCAGATCAAGGAACAAATGGGATGCATAGCATCCAGGCCACACACAAAATGATGCATATTTCAAGCTCATCGAAAGTGAGCAATAAGTAGTCAACTCCGCATGTTGCACAACAGATTGGGATACTATCTATTCAAAAAGCTAAAGAGAGGAACTACCAATCAGTGTAACTGTGGCACTGATAAAATGACTGCTGAACATCTACTTCAAAGATGCCCAACATATGAGGAACTGAGAAAGTACATATGGCCGTCACCAGGACCATTCCTGGAAAAGCTCAGTGGAGATAGAAATAGCCTCAAGCTGACTGCTGCTTTCTGTGAACGTATTCAAGTTGACGTCTGTGAGTGTAAGAAGAAGACAAAGGAGATATCCTCACTCATATCCATTGGATATACATGAGTCAAAGGTCGAAACGAGGAGCAGTAACTGCTACTTGACAAAAAAGTTGTATTTGATTTTGTATTCCCAGAAACAGAATAAAATGACCAATAAACTGACTTCACAAGAGATAGCAAGAGTTGCTGCCCGCTGTGAAATCATGAATAAACAGGATTCCCAGACTGAGTTGTAATGTTACTGTCCCATAGCATGGGAGATAATTGTCTTTATTTTGATGTTTATTTCATATAAATTAGTTAGTAGTTAGATAGGAGTGAAGAAATAACAATTTCACAATAGGAAGTGACTTTTCAGTCAACATATGTATATAAGCAATTTTAAAAAACCTATTGTATCAGATTTCTCGGCCGAAGGGCGAGAGCCCAAGTGCCGCTGGATCAGTAACAACAACAACAATCAGATTTCTGATATTTTCCATTCATAAACTTCTGGGCTCAGCCCTTACACTTTTTGTAAACCTTCATAGTTACTGTACCCTTTTTTTTTTTTTAAATAAAATTTTGACTCGTTTTGGCGAGGGGGGTCTCGTTCAACCTAGTCAGTTATATTAGGGCGCAAGTCCAAATATAAAAGACCTGAAGGTCTGATATTTACCCTACCAATCCTTCACTTGACCTTTACATTTCCACGCACTGATATAGAAGAGTGGGAGGGAAAAAAGGATCCCGTTACACGCCCATTGAGGCATATTGGGAATATGGTGTTAGGCCCATATTTTCTTGACCATCGGCACACTAGGGGTGATGTGGTCAGCATCACGCCGGCCGCCTTAACCTTCCCAGAAGTTGCTCGGGTACCCAATTGGGGCTGGGTCAACCCAGGAGCCATTTGCGGCCTAAAAAAATCCCACATCATCTGGGGATCGAACCATAGACCACTGAGCTAGGATATAGAAGAGTGCACGGATATAAACATGACATACAGTAGACCCATCCACTTGTACACAGAGTTGTGATGTTTCTCTTTGTTTTGCCAGCAGCAATAATGTTAACGCTGTTGATAATTTTTAATGCTAGAAACTATAATGTTTATTTTGTTGATTTTGCTGTTGTTCTGCCACTCATCATATTGTTTCTGTTGTTGATTCTTTGTTGTGCTAGCCGTTATAATACTTATGTTGTTAACACTTAGTTGTGTTAGCAGCTGTATTATTTATATTGTTACGACTTGGTTGTCCTAGCAGCGGTAATGTTTCTATTGTTGATACTTTGTTGTGTTGTAAGCTTTAATGTTTACCTTGTAAACTGTGTTGTTTATCTTTTTGAGATTTTGTTGCACTAGCAGCTCTAGTATTGTGTTGTTGATACTTTATTGTTCTAGCAGCTGCAGTGGTTTATCTTCTTAATACTTTGTAGAAGTAGCAGCTGTAAATGTTTCTGTTCTTGATAATTCTAGAATTTTTTTTTTTGGGAGACCTTGTTGTGCTAGCAGCTGTAAATGTTTCTGTTCTTGATAATTCTATAATTCTTTTTTTTTGGGGAGACCTTGTTGTGCTAGCAGCTGTAAATGTTTCTGTTCTTGATAACTTTCTATTCTGGAAGTTGTTTTTATTTATAATTTTTATTTTTAATGAGACTTTGTTGTGCTAGCAGCTGTAAATGTTTCTGTTCTTGTTCTGTTCTGAAATCTGTTTTTTTTTTAAATATTTATTTATTGTTTTTAATGAGATCTTGTTGTGCTAGCAGCTGTTATGTCTACGTCGTGCCTGAAACAATAAACTCAGTTTTAGTATTATAGATTACTGTTGTTGACTTCTTCCCATGCCATGATGTCAAACTGTCACGTATCTTCTCTGTTTGTTGTCATATACCTCTTTCTCCTTCAGTCTTTCTTGTTGTCATGGTATATTCCAGCTTTCTCCTTCAGTCTTTCTTGTTGTCATGGTATATTCCAGCTTTCTCCTTCAATCTTTCTTGTTGTCATGGTATATTCCAGCTTTCTCCTTCAATCTTTCTTGTTGTCATGGTATATTCCAGCTTTCTCCTTTAATCTTTCTTGTTGTGGTTGGTATATTCCTGCTTTCTCCTTCAATCTTTCTTGTTGTCATGGTATATTCCAGCTTTCTCCTTCAATTGTTCTTGTTGTCATGGTATATTCCAGCTTTCTCCTTCAATCTTTCTTGTTGTCATGGTATATTCCTGCTTTCTCCTTCAATCTTTCTTGTTGTCATGGTATATTCCTGCTTTCTTCTTCCTATAGCATGCCCAAAGAAAGTGGGCTCCTTCGTTTTGGCAAGAGGAGAGTGCTTCCTTTGTGCATTGGCCTATTTCAGGACATCCTGAACACTAGCTTATATTCTTATAATTTAAAATTAATTAAGTCTCAAAAATTAAAATAAGTAACTTTGACCGATTGGCAGAATGGTTAGAGAGCAGGCCTTTCGCAGCAAAGGTGCTGGGTTCAACACTTGGTGGCGACATGCTTCAGTCTACCCAGGCGTAAATGGATACCTGACCTCTCGATGCTGGACCTAGTACAGTGAAGTCTCTAACTCTTCACTTCCTTACGGCAGTATCTCCTATGGGACTACCTTTACCTTTTTATTACTTTGAAATGTGTGTAATGTAAGCTAAATAGTTAAAAGAAAAAAAGTCTCGGCCTGGCGTCTTATCTTTTCAGAATTGAAACGCAGTAACATTTCTGAAATGTAAAGTAGCAATGTAAACTATAAGGTGCATAAGTAAAAGAAAAAAAAAAACGCATGTGGAAAACTGTGCCTGTAGCAAAGATCGTTAATTGGTTGGGATTATGAAGAAGAGCAGATGAGTGCAGGCCGAATTGTTTGTCCAAAAGATGTTAGGCTGATTATATATACATATTTTATCGGGCCTTGTATGTCGGTCATGCAACAGAACTTTTCTTGCCCGCATTGGCTTGATCAGCCATATGCGCACCCACTTAACCTCATAGAACGTACTGTATTACGAGAGATGTCGTTGGTCCTCATCGAATACGATGGACAAAGTCATTCATTCACACACAACAAATCTGACATAAAATATTTACATATACCATCACGTCATCATCATTCGCATTTTGCTCCCTTTGGAACCTGGGGCTACCTATGCTATTGGTTCCATGTGAGGAAACCCGCAGTCACCAGCTCTTGCTGTTGTGGTTTATGAGACAAGTTATTTTATATGATAAGATTGCCAGCCCCACATGCAGCTGTACATCCAAAAGCAATTCAAACGTGTTAAATGCAAATATAAATAGGAAAATGTACATGTTTCAATTTATCACAATTGGCTTAATAATATATCCAGACTTTAAGCATAGGATGGCCGATATAATGTTCTGCAGCTGTTTAAGATGCACTCTTCTCCCGAGAGCTTATATTAATTGCCATGTTACAAGGTATTTGCTTTTAACACAAGGCAGATTTATATGAGTCAGGATTATAACAGCCGTTATCGAATAATGGTACTGGTAATTTTACACAATGTAATACTTATTCTGGACCTAATCATTCCCTATAAAATCTTATAACTGTCACCTCCTGGTCTGGTCTCCTTGGCGAAAATTGAAAAATGCAGTGGGGAAATCTTAAAAGAGCTCTAGGTTTTAAAGGTGAAATTTTGACTACGCTAAATGTAACCTTGTGAGGTTCTCTTGGATGAAACCCAATCATTATTTCGCTTAGTTCATTGTCGAATGTTAACACCAATCGTAAGGTAAGGAGTCTTATTTTAGTAAATTCTCACCTACCCTCACCATGAAATATTGATATAACCATATAAGGCGTTGAAATTTAAGTGTTACATTTACCAGAACATTCCTTGAACTAGTTCCACAATCTTGTTAAGAGCCCGGCCGGAAATTATTACGTGATTTATCTGGTTGTCCACATTGTTACAATCGATGCTAACATTGGAAGTTGCATTTTCTAGAAATCATGTCAGCATGTTATCTTTAATTCACCGTCTTCAACCAGGCTGACCGGAAATACTTACGCAATCTAAATGTGGTGTACTTATACCTCATTGTTGATAAATATACTCCCAGACTATCGTCTTGAGTTTACCTCAGCTTTGACCGAAGCAGTACTTGCTTCTATAAAAAGTCGGTCTGTCTAAACAATACCGCTGGCGTCAAACGTCCAACTGAATGTTGATATTGTGCCATCTGGCTTAGTCATTGTCTGTCCACGATCAAAGGATAATATTTGATGCTCGTTCAAAAAAAAACGTGTAGGTGTGTCGAGCTGTGACCTACCGAGGATAAGGTAATAACGGTAGAAGGAGGCGTAGAAGTAAGATAATGGCCGGATAAAGAGAGAAAAAAGGAATGAGCGAATGAATAATGACCGAGAGGAGTGTAGAAAGAAAAATTGGATGAACAAATAGGACGGTTTTCGTCACAGACGGCACTGGACATAACTCCAGCAACCTGGGGAGGATAAAGCTACCGATCGCACCAAGTAGCGATGTTCCCTAGTATGTGACCGGAAGGTCAGCATAGACGGTCTGTGCCGTCCCGTGAGTCGTACAGTTTCCCAAATTCGTTTATCCTTCTAAGATGTTCACTCACAAATATAAATTTTGTCTTCACTCAGACGAAACAACGTTTATGTAGTTCACTTATTCTAAGACCAGTGCGTTTTATGAACTTTATTGGTCCCTAGACGAACGTATTTACAGAAATCTGATGTGAATACAATACACGTGTCTTTCATTCTCTGTCCATTCTCACTGGTCAAGGTTTCTTCTAAAATTTATATATCTTCATCTAGTTGCATCTAATCTCGTCTAGCTTTGCTGAATGTTCATTTTGAACCGGTGTTGCAGGCAGGACGCACTTAACAGTATGGAACACTGTAAAGTGCCTCCTACCTGACGGTACCGGACACTGTACTGTGAATCTTACCTGTTAGCTGGGAAGCACTGAACTTGGGTAGGAACATTTTAAAGGTAAAAAAACAAACGGAAACCCGTATATAAATATAATTCATGCTGTCATGTATGTATTGAGAAATGGATGTGCCAGTAAAACCAAGGAAATAATAAATGATAGATGCGTTTTTCGTTCTACATGGCAGTGCGTAAATAAAGAGTATTAATAAAGTAAAATTGGATAGATGGCATTCCTTCGAAACAAGCATTAAAAACTATTTTTTACCTTAATATAAAAAGTCTAATAATTTATAACATCATTTGCTCGCATTGTGAAATAAACCTTCTCTTAGGCCAGAACGTACTTAATCGCGGTGCGGGCAACGACAGAAGCCTATTTTTTCGTCCGTAATAAGTTTAATTGTAATCGAGTTCAGGTTGTTGTAGATAAGTAGCTGTTTTGAATTACGATACAAGAGCATATTTTTAAAGAAAAACAAGAATATTTATGAAAGCTGTTAAAAGAGTCATATTTCATTTAATGTTAACAATTTTTACATCTGATTTTCAGTGATCTTCATATTTATTTTTTCATGAAGTTTCACTTATAAAAATTAGTTCAGTTTACTTAATGCTAATATGCAATTCAATACAACTTACTTACTTACTTAGTCGTTCCCCTTCTACCGTGAGGTGTAGAGGTTTGGAAGAGAGAGCGCCAGACCATTCTATCAGCTGTCTTCTTCCTGGCCTGGTTCCATTCTAGTCCTCGGTCCTTCAAAGATTGTCTAATGTTGTCCTCCCAGCGGACTCTGGGTCGTCCTGGAGGTCTGGATCCCTGGCTCTTTGTTTCCCATGCTTGTCGTGGTAGCCGATCTTCTCCCATTCTGCAGACATGACCAAACCATCTTAGTTGGGACTGTTCTATTTGGGTCTGCAGCGGATGGGATTTTAGGCCTAGACGGATCGTCTGGTTGCGGACCATGTCTCTTCTTGTTACTTCAACCATTTTCCTCAGATACCTCATTTCTGAGGTTTGGATCTGGCTTTTGTGGGTTGTAGTCATTGCCCACGACTCGCATCCATATGTCAAGACTGGGACATAGATGGAGCGGTATACAGCCATCTTCGTTTTCTTACCAACCTCTTTCTTGCTGAGGAATCCACAATTTATGGCCTGAAAAAGTCTCCCAGCCGCTGCTTTTCGAGTGGCCAACTCTTCTTTGATGCCTCCCTTTCGGTCTATAATAGCTCGGAGATATTTAAAGTGGTCGACCTGATCCCGGACCTCAATTCAATACAAAACAATATTAATTTATAAAATAAAATAAATAAAAGCTTTGTTAACATTTCAAAATAGATATATTTCTCAACTTTATTAGACGTCAATGACGGTTATATGTGCCAGTAAAACCAAGGCAATAATACATGATAAATGCGTTTTTTCTACTTGGTAAGGCATCTGCTGGGTATAAATAAAGAGTATTAATAAAGTTGTATTGCGAGTCTTATCTCGACTTGCCTGCTGGTGTGAAGCATTTATGAGTGTTAACGTGAAGCATTCACAGTAATGGGCTTTTATGATGCAACAACTAACGAAGAAGTCTGCAATCCTGTATATTATCACGTATAACCTAATTGCCATGCAGAGTATGGCAAAATCCCACAGAGGGCTGTTACGTTTAACCGCGGCTTTGTAGGGACGTTCAAAGAAAGAAACGAGCATTGAATGACATGAGAACTACTGAACTATAAAAGAAAACTGAGTGTAACATTTAAAGTAATTGCCAAGACATTTCAAATTGTGAGAAGATCACTATTCGTGATCAGAAAGAACTGAAACTTTCCTACATTATGTACAAATAAAGTTACTTTAAAATGAATGTGGTTAACTCCTAAAACAGTTTTCCATAATGAATTATACATATTGATAAGCACTACTTGTTTTTTTTTTAAATAATTTTTAAAACTTTTCTGCACTCAGTACTGTAAAAATTGCACGCATGTTTAAAGATCACTGACCAGTTCAATTAAGTGCATGTCATAGCGCTTTCATTTCTTCACATTTTCATATACAACACTATATGTTATCATTATAAATAAATTATTTAATTTAAAACTAGTAACGGTAGTCATGTCTCAAATTAGCTCGTAAAAATGTGGTTTTTGAACACGAATACTAAGATTTAATTCAGCCACTCTTAACGGAGACAGTCTGTTTGTATAGACATTGTGATGTAACAACGAAGATCTTTCGTACATATTTTTTTTTAGTTTAACAATTATAATTAATATAAATTCATAGGTACAATTATATGCAATATTATTTATTTATTTATATATTTATTGAGCGTCCGATTGACAGAGTGGTTAGAGCGCTGGTCTCTCGCGGCAAAGGTACCGGGTTCAATTCATGGTATCGACACGCTCCAGTCAACCCAGCTGTAATTGGGTACCTGACTTTGCTCGTGAGTTTGGGAAGGAAAAGGCAGCGAGGAAGGGACTGGTCACCTCACCTCTCAATGCTAGTATAGTGAAGTCTCTAACACTTCACTCCACTACGGCAGTATCTGCTTTGGAACCACCTTTACCTTATATTTATTATTCACTGCCCAAATTATGATTCCACTACACGCACCATACCGCACTACACGCACAATACCGCACTACACGCACCATACCGATACCAGTATGGAATGAACACTGACATAATAATTTCCCGCCATATATTTTTAGACGAAATTAGAAAAATTTCATAAAATTTGTTTACACACTTTAAATGAATACCATATACAGGTAACATAAAAACATCTTTACTCTTTATCTCTCCAGTATTTTGCCCTATAAAGGAAAGAACGGTAGAAATATCTGCCTAATGGATTATAATAACTACAACGCAGTGCGATATACCTATTTTTTTCAGGCAAGAATTACTGTACAGTGCTTCGTGTCTGAGTTAAGTGCCTGTTACCTAATTAGGAATCACTTGTTAAGTGCTCCCTACCTGACGGTAGCATGCACTGTACAGTGCGTTTTGCTGGTTCAGTGATATCTGCCTCCGACACCGGGATGTATTCTTTTATCAGTTGGATGCTAGTTTGCTCTATAAATATGTCTTTCTATGTACTTCTTGTCAATCTCCTACATGATCTCTACGTTTCAACAAATATCCGTTATCTATCATCTTCTATGACACACAACTTTTGCGTATCTCACTGGTCGATCACGGCATACCAGTAGATCGTCATGAATTCTTTTGATGTAGTCCGAATTGCTTGGCTAACGTCGTTTCTGATGTCTCCTTATTGTCGCATCTGTTACCGCAGATGGTGGCGTGGGTTTCTGCCACGCGTCTTGACAGTTGAAGGAACACTACTTGTCTGGTCACCTATCACAAGGAAAGCTGTGCTTCAAGAGACAGGAATGTCGTTCTGTTAGTCTTTATGTACGGGTCCTATGTCACTAAGTATCTCTAAGTAACTCTGGTCTTTGTCCTGTCTCTTAATTACTTTCGTCACTTCCCTTTGACCATGATAGTACATAGTTCATTCTCGTTATTAGTTTCTGATATTTTACACTATGTTAATTGAGCGGTGACAACGGCGCCACCTCAGATTAGGCTATGAATGAAGGGGCTATGATTATTACTACCACTACAAAGAATAAATACATCCCGATAGGCACACCAGGAAAAATAAAACAGCAGAAGGCTATCACCTCAATGGCGCAATGTCCCCATAGTCAGTTATGACTGTAGGAGACTACTACACCAGAATAAATAACACTTTATACCTAAATTATAACCCAAATGGGGTTGTGCAGTGTATTCCACTCACAGGATAAACACCATTCTCCTTTTGCGGGGGCCAAAATTCAATCAATTATTATTCATAACAGTGGCAGTTAGAACTATAGTTGTCAGCATTACGTATTTTCCATGATTGTAATTGGATGTCTCCATTATGTTAATATAGATGTTGACGTAGTTACTGAATAAACAATAAGAAAATATTTTGAAATCACATAAATAATATTTTTTTTAAAAAAACAGTAATAAAGCTTTAAAAATGTAAAAGTGGTTCATATCAAAGACTTCTATAATGGGAGTAAGGTTTTACAGACTTCACTATACTAGTTCTTATCTTTTTGAGGCGGGGTAACCGCTAAGAATCTTCAACTCAAATGTCAAGTCAGTCCTATTGTATGGCTCTGAGACACGGAGAGCAACAAAAACAACAACTAAATAGCTACAGACTTTTATAAACGGGTGCTTGCGTAGAATAGAAGGACTGAAATGGTATGACAAAGTCACAAATGTGGAATTGATGACAAGAACCAGACAAGTGCCAGTGGAACAAGAGTTGAGAAGAAGAAGATGCTGGCTATGGATA
The DNA here is from genome assembly GCA_024509875.1 of Oreohelix idahoensis. Lineage (NCBI taxonomy): Eukaryota > Metazoa > Mollusca > Gastropoda > Stylommatophora > Oreohelicidae > Oreohelix > Oreohelix idahoensis. The sequence continues at coordinate 43,647 of JAMPIV010019006.1, forward strand.
GGACACACATTGAGGAAACATGTTGATAGCATTACAAGGCAGTCCTTGTTCTGGAATCCCCAGGGAAAGAGAGGCAGAGGTAGACCAAAAAACACATGGAGAAGAGAACTGGATACAGAGGTGAAAATGATGAGGTAAACATGGAAAAAACTTGAGCGGATGGCACGGGACAGGAAGACTTGGCATGTGTTTGTTGAAGGCCTATGCTCTTCTGGGAGCTAAAGGGTATTGATTGAACAGCTCCCCTTCCTCGCTGCAAAGGAGAGTCAGATACCCATTTACAGTTGGGTAGATGAGTTTGACGCCACCAGGTTTCAAGCATGGGAAGTTTGCCTGGAGAAGCAAGCGAATATTGCTTCATAGTGTAAGTAAATAAATTAAGGGGCTGCTGTAAAACTGGTAAGGAATATAAGTACCGGTATATAAACCAATAAAACGGTATTGAATCAGTTCTACAAATAACGGTTCACATGAAACAAGGGACGTTTCGGGTTTTACCCTTCGTCAGCCAGTTACAAACAGGTGACAAGGACAAGAATTACATATAGGTACTACAAAAACATACGATGTATGAAAATGTTAAAGGGGTCCGATGCTTCTTCAGATGCTGTAAAGGGGCCCGATGCTTCTTCAGATGCTGTAAAGGGGCCCGAGAACTCTTCGGATGCTGTAAAGGGGCCCGATGCTTCTTTGGATGCTGTAAAGGGGTGCGTGAGAAGGGCTGGGCTGGGCTGGGATGGGATGGGATTGGATGGGATGGGATGGATAGATGGAAGAAATGAAGGAAGGAAGAACGTAGATTATTTTACAACTCTTGTATTGTAGTTTTTTCTGAATTATGCTAGAAATGAATGTAACGATGCGTTCGTTTTTTTCTGAATTATGCTAGAAATGAATGTAACGGTGCTTTAGTTTTTTCTGAATTATGATAGAAATGAATGTAACGGTGCGTTACTTTTTTCTGAATTATGATTGAAATGAATGTAACGGTGCGTTAGTTTTTTTCTGAATTATGCTAGAAATGAATGTAACAGTGCGTTAGTTTTTTTTTCTGAAATATGCTAGAAATGAATGTAACGGTGCGTTAGTTTTTTCTGAATTATGCTAGAACTGAGTGTAACGGTGCGTTAGTTTTTTCTGAATTATGGTAGAAATGAATGTAACGGTGCGTTAGTTTTTTCTGAATTATGCTAGAAATGAATGTAATGATGCGTTAGTTTTTTCTGAATTATGCTAGAAATGAATGTAACGGTGCGTTAGTTTTTTTTTCTGAATTATGCTAGAACTGAGTGTAACGGTGCGTTAGTTTTTTCTGAATTATGCTAGAAATGAATGTAATGGTGCGTTAGTTTTT
>JAMPIV010019006.1:50000-220000 GCA_024509875.1 Oreohelix idahoensis
AAACGGATGCCCCGATCGCAAAACACGAAACCAGAATTGGTTTTTGGAACGTCAGAACTATGAATGATGCAGGAAAGCTGAGACAAATCACAGCAGAGATGAGGAACTACAAGATACATATCCTGGGAATAAGCGACAGCAGATGGACAGGAAGGGGGAGAATAAAAACAGCTACAGGGGAAACAGTACTTTATTCTGGCAGAGAGGATGGTCAGCACAACGAAGGTGTAGCCATTATCCTGAAGAAAGGAATGGAAAGGTCTTTACTGGAATGGAAACCCATCAACAACAGACTGATAAGAGCAAGACTAAGAGGGAGGTTCCCCAACACCACAATTATACAATGCTATGCACCAACAAACGACAGCGATGAAGAGATCAAGGACGAGTTCTATCAACAGGTACAAAAAGAAATGGAAACTACACCCAGGTACGATCTCATTATAGTAATGGGAGACCTAAATGCGAAAATGGGAGCACACAATAATTATAACGAAAGACTAATGGGGAAATGCGGCAGTGGAACAGCAAATGAGAATGGGGACAAATTAATAAGCTTCTGCAGTATTAACAACCTGGTCATTGGAGGAACACTTTTTCCACACAAGGAAGTGCACAAGTTAACATGGGAATCACCAAACGAACGAGACAGAAACCAGATAGATCACATAATTATCAATGACAAATGGAGACATGCACTACAAGACGTGAAAGTAAGAAGAGGCGCAGATGTGGGAAGTGATCATCACCTAGTAGTTGCAAGACTGAAAGTTAAACTCAGAGCTGCTGGACCAGTTGCAGTCAAACAGAAAAGATACAACATCACGAAACTGAAGGATCCCCTCACCAGAAAAGCTTTCGTGGTCGACGTAAAGAGAAGATATTAGATTATCAAAAGCCAGGAAAACCAGAGACTCAGCTGAATGTTCCTGAGGCTGAAAGTGACTTAGACGTAAATACAGACATTCCACGAAAAGAAGAAATTATCACAGCTATCAAAGGGCTAAAAAATGGAAAAGCGCCTGGTCACGACAATCTGAATGCTGAGCTATTCAAGACAGACCCTGAACTAGCAGCAGAACTATTAGAACCACTATTTGCACAAGTCTGGGAAACTGAGACAACACCAACAGAGTGGAGTAAAGGAACAATTGTCAAATTGCCCAAGAAGGGCGACCTTGCAGACTGCAACAACTGGAGAGGAATTACCCTCCTCTCAGTTCCCAGCAAAATACTAGGCAGGATAATCATCCAGAGAATTTCAAAAGCAGTTGACCATAAACTGAGGAAAGAACAAGCGGGCTTCAGAAAGAACAGAAGATGTGCAGATCATATATTTGCCCTCAGGAACATTATAGAGCAGTGCTCAGAATGGCAGAGACAGCTGTACATTAACTTTGTTGATTTTGAAAAGGCTTTCGACAGCATACACAGGGACAGCCTATGGAAAATTCTGAGGGCTTATGGAATTCCCAGCCGCATTGTTTCCATTATAAAAAGCCTCTATTCTAACTTTACGTGCAGTGTTGGATCGAGTAATGTAACTTTCGAAGTGAAAACAGGAGTACGACAGGGATGCCCCTTATCAACAACATTATTTTTGACAGTCATAGATTGGGTGATGCGCCAGACAACAGAGGACAGTCCAAGAGGAATTAGATGGACAACGTTTTCTACACTGGAAGATTTGGAATATGCAGATGACATTGCACTGCTCGCGCATTCACACCAACACATTCAAGACAAAACTGATAGACTGAATAAGTATGGCCAGCAGGTTGGCCTGAACATCAATCTGAAGAAGACAGAGGTCATGACACTAAATGTGGGCAATCCTGAGCCAATAACAGTAAGGAACCAGAAGTTAGAACAGACAGACACATTTACTTACCTAGGAAGCATAGTAACACCTGACGGCGGAACAGGCAAGGACATTAACAACAGAATGAATGGAGCGAGAGCGGCCTTTGCTATTCTCAACAACGTTTGGAGGTCTTCCCAGTACAGCACAAACACCAAATTAAGACTGTATGAGAGCTGTGTACTTTCTGTGCTTCTCTGTGGTGCGGAATGTTGGAGAGTGGCAGAGAAGGAAATGTCGAAACTGTCCTCCTTCCACACAATCTGCCTAAGGAAAATTCTCCGAATCTTTTGGCCAAACACCATCAGCAACCAAGAACTACTTATTCGGAGTAACCAGGAGGACATGCACACCATCATAGCTGGCAGACGCTGGAGTTGGGTTGGCCATGTCCTCAGAAGGGACCCTGATACCATCGCAAGAACAGCTATGCTGTGGACCCCTGAAGGAAAACGAAAGAGAGGCCGATCAAAAACAACTTGGCGGAGGACTGTGGAGGCTGAGATGCAAAGAATGAACCAGAGTTGGGGCACTGTACGAAGGATGGCCGCCGACCGAGCAAAGTGGAATCAATTTGTTGTTGCCCTACAAGACGCCACCAGGCGTAATGGCCACTGACTGCTTTGACGGTCGGCGGCTAAGGATCAAAGAAGAAGAAGAAATAAAAACGATTGGAGGGAAAAATGAAGAAAAAGAAATGATAATACAGGGACAGACATTCCGGCACAAATATATCTACATAGTAAATGAATACTATGATTACAACAACAAAAAATGTGCAATGTATATTTAGAGTACAAGAAAGAGTGTGTAAATAAGTGTGTGTAAGGAGTGAAAGGTCTTTCTTTGTTGTTGTTGTATACAGCTGCTCACTGTATTTTCATTTTTATACTTATATTCATGCTATTATTGTTAATGTTTCAATGCATATGCTTTTGTAAATTTCCACGGAATGTGAATAAAGATGTTTATTTTTTTAAAAATAAATAAATAAAATAAAATAAAATAATGGGAGTTCATTTTTACTCCATCACCCAATATTTTTTTTTAAATCTTAAGCACACATGTGAGAGTGTGTGTATGTTACAAGTTTTCATCCTTTTTTTTTTTTTTTTGTCATGTCCGAAGAGAGAACCCTGATTTAAATTATTTTTACTAAAATTAATATTATTTAAAAAAAAAAAAGAACTCACTTTACGCCCCAAAAGGGGTTAAAAAAAAATTTAGATCAAAGTGTCTAAGCCAGGGCCGAAATCAAACATATTTTAAACAACAAAGTCAATAGACCTCACTTTGCGCCCCAAAAGGGGTAATTTAAAAAACAAATAATAATACTCTTTTAGTAGATGAGAAAGGGGACACCACTGCCTAACAGATCTTGTGTCAGCTTGAAAGCTCCAGTAGATGAATGATTTACAACCACAACAAAATCCCAAAAAAAATTTACAGCTGGAAAAAAAAGAAGATATATATATATCACTATAAAATAAGAGTGCGCTTTAAAGTTTTCAAGAACGATGGTGTATGAATTCTTTATCCGTCCCCCCCCCCCCCTTTCCCTTTTTTTTCCTTTCTTCTTAATCAATAGTATCATCACAAATAAATGTGCAATGTACTATAGTGCAAGACAGAGTGTGTAAATAAGTGTGTGCGAGGGAGTGAAAGGGTTTTCTAAGCAGCTGCTCGTTGTATTTTCATTGAAACTTCTTTCAACTTCTTTATTGAAATATGTAAAATGAACATGTTTGTAAATTCAAACTGAATACGAATAATGATTAAAAAAAAGGCAGTGTGGACTTCGGTCAGAATACCTGGTTGTCCACAATGAAAGAAAAAAAAAGAACAAAATGGAACTTAAGCTTGACCTTTTATTAAACTACTCCTGTATTCACGGGAGGTCATGTTGACCACATTTCTGGACGCCGTTGAAATGTCAAGGTCTGCATTGTCCACTGGTCCCTGAGTGTGTTCGTGGGATTTTTATTTATTTTTTTATTAATGTTTTTGCTACTTTTATTTGTAGCACGCCCCTTTCAACCATCTACCATGTACATGGATCTGTTGGTTATATCAGGACGTGTTTCCTTTATCGTAATATGTATTTGTTTATATTTATTTTATACTTTATTATCTCTAGTAGGTGTTTTTCATTTTGTAGTTATGGTTCAAAATGGCTTTTTCATCCAAAATCTGATATTTTCTAGGTTGGTATGTTTTTAATTTTCACAGGACGGTTTATTTGTTTAATCTGTATTAATCTGGGGGGAGTCTTTCACCAATGTAGACTACTGGCTCGGATCCTTATTTAATTTTTATATGTTAGCTTTAGTTTTGTAATATAGTGTTTTATTAACTTTTGCATTTCTGAAGGGGTCTTTGTGCCTATGAGCTTTTCTACACTCATTTCTATCTTGTGGTTACTACAGTATGTTTTAATGTTTTGCCTCTGTTGGTCATATTTTTTGCAGTCCACCAGAAAGTGTCTAATTGTGTTTGGTTCTTGACACTTTTCGCATGTGGGTTCCTCAATCATGAAATATCCCGTTCCAAGCTTGAGCCTCAGCAATTTTTTATTAATTGGTATGTTTAGTTCGTCTTTTATCTGACATTTTTTGCTTGGTTTTTTTTTCAGGATTTTATATGAGTGTCTTGCTTTTTTACTCTGGTCCCATGCTGTTATCCACTCTTTAGTTATTGCTTGAGCAATTAAGCTCTTAATTTCAAACTTACCTAAGCCTACTTCAATTTTGTTATAGCTAGTTCTTCCCCCTTTGGCTTCTTTGTCTGCAAGCTCATTTCCTGCTATCCCCACATGTGATGGTATCCATGTTAGTGTTACACTGCATCCTATAGTGTGCAGATATGTATTGACCTGTAGTATTTCCTCTATAATATCTGGCCTGCTACATTCATTTATGTTTCTGATAGCTAGTACTAATGAAAGGGAATCTGTAAGAATGGTTATTTTAGTTGGTGGGTTTTCTGCAGCTATTTCTAAAGCTTTTAGGATTACCACTAATTTTGCTGTAAAGATGGATGTATTACCTGTTACATTATATCTTTTATAAATTTTTAATTTTGGTATTGCTATTCCTGCTCCTAATTGTCCTTATTCATCTTTTGACCCATCTGTGTATATAGTTAGGCTATTATTTATATACCGTTCTATGTACTCTAGTGCTTTACTTTTTGCTGAGATTATGTCGTTAGATTTGTTTATGATCTTTTCTAGGTGGGAGTCTGTTTCTGGTACTTTTAGTTCCCACGGTGGAATCTTTGCTTTATACTGAGTACTACTGTTTATCATATTAATTTGGTTTGGGTGTTGATCCTCTTCATCACTTTGTTTTCCACCCTGATGGGTATCTATTATGGTTTAGTGGTATGTGGCCTATGTACTGGTTACCTCTATTAAAGTTTTTATGTGCTTGGTGAGTTGGATCTTTTGCCACTCTTGCCCAGTAGCTGAATCTCAGCTCTTTTCTAATCATCTCTATGGGTATAATGCCTAGCGCTACTTCTAATGCCTCTGCTGATGTACCCTTTGAGGCACCTGCTATTATTGACAGTGCCTGGTTTTGGACTGTGTCTAGTTTTTTCTTATTGCTCCGGGCGGCTGATGCATAGACAACATTGGCATAGTCAAGTTTGCCCCTAATAAATGATTTATAGAAGGTTAGCATAGTCCTATTGCAGGCTCCCCAACCACTTCCTTTCATATATCTTAGCATGTTAATAAGCCCCCTACAGTTTTGCACTAATAGATCTATGTGTTTGTTCCAGTTTAGTTGCTGGTCTAGTACCATACCCAGAAACCTAGTTGATTTTGCTGTGCGTACTTTTTGCTCATTAATACTTATATCAATTATATTATTTTTAATTACATGTCCTCTACTGAAGATCATTCCTACGGTTTTTTAACGTTTAGATTAAATCCCCACTTGTGCATCCAGTCGGATACTTTATCTATTTGTTTTTGTACTGTTTTATAGAGGAATGGGAGGTTTCTTCCCGTTCTCCATATCGCAGCATCATCTGCAAACTGGGATAAGTTGTTTTTTAAGTCTTTAAACTCATCGCCTAGGTCGTTTACCATAATCGTGAATATAGATGGTGAAATTACTGATCCCTGTGGAATTCCATTCTGTTGTTCATAAACCTCAGATCTATCATTGTTTATTTGTACCGTGAAGTATCTATCCTGCAGGAAGTTTTTCAAATAGTTGTAAGTTCTGCCTACTATACCTAATTTCCTGATCTTATATAGTGCACCCTCCCTCCAACACTCATCATATGCTCTTGCTACATCAAGGAATATTGCTACTGTCTTTTCATTCCTTTTGAAGCCCGTTTTAACATCATGTTCCAGCCTCAACAGTTGCTCTATTGTACTATGTTGGCTTCTAAAGCCTGCCTGGGTTGGACTGTACAAATTATGCTTTTCTAGATGAAATTTTAGTCTGCTGTTGACTATTGTTTCTAGAATTTTTCCTCGGTGCGATGTTAACGATATTGGCCTGTATGAGCTGACATCATGTGTTTCCTTATCTGGCTTTAGTATGGGGATGACTACTGCTGTCTTCCATGAAGATGGTATTTTTCCCGTGTGCCAGATTTTGTTGCAGAGGTATGCAATCACCCTTAGAGTTGTATTTAATACTTTTTTGAGGATTTCATAGCTCAGAATGTCTTTCCCATAGGTGGTATTGGTTTCTCATGCTAAAGCTCTTTCTATTTCAGCTACTGTAATATCTGCATTTAAATAATTAGCATCCTGTGTGGTGTCCATATTTTCTTCTTTTAATTTTTCTAGCAGTGTTTTTCACCTATTTATTTCTGCCTTATCTAGACTGTCTATTGAACTAACCTGATAGAAGTATTTAGCTAGTATGTTTGCTCTTTCTCTATCTGTTTCAGCTCTCTCTGGTATTTTAATTGTTGGGATTTTAAATTTCTTGTTGTTTCCTCCTTTAATTGCTTTTAGTTTTCTCCACACTGTAGTTATTTGTGACCTATGGTTTAATGTTTGACAAAATGTTCTCCAACTCTTTTCTTTAGCTCTGAATATTATTTTATTTGTTTCATTTCTTATTTTTTTATAGTTTGTGTAATTCTCTTCAGTTTTGGTTTTTCGATATTTTATCAGGGCCCTCTCCCTCAATTTCAGTTGTTCTGAGCATCTGTCTGTTCACCATGGTACTGGATTTTTTTCCTGTTTCTTTTCCTATCTTTACCTTTTTGTGTTGGTTTTAAATGATCAGGCATATTCCTGTTTGGTATATTGCAATTTAAAAAATCTCATTTGTTAATTTTTCTGCAAATATATCTATACTGTTAGATTCAATTTGTTCAATGCTTAGTTTACTTAGCTCCAATTGGAAGGACTCCCAGTTTGCTTTTTTGATGTTGAATGTAGGTTTGGAGCTTCTTGGACTAGTTCTATATTTGTCGTTTAGGTTTATTTCTATGTGTAAGTGATCTGAGCTGGAGTCATTCAGTACTTCCCATTTAGCAGAGGCTAGGTTTGGTGTTATTATACTTATGTCTATTGCTGTATCTCCTCCATTGTTGCATGGGTTAACCCTTGTCACTGAGCAATCATTTAGTATGATTAGCTCAGCACTTTCAATGTAGTCTGTTGCGTGCAGTCTTTGATATCTTACAATATAATACATTTGTATGCTTGTTATGTTCGCAAATATTTTGTAAACAAAATAGATACTTTTTAGTGCTTAAGGAAAAGTCATTATTGAGTTACTTCCCTTGAAAGGAGTGTCGTCACGTTCGATCGAACTCCGCGGATGAATCCAGTTTTACTGCGATTTATTCTTTGTTTGGGTAGGAATAGATTGTTCTTACTTCAGTGTATCTATGGCCTGAATTTATGTGTATTGTTTGTCTGGGTAGGACGAGTCTGTCTTATATCTGAATATCTTTGCATGTCTAAGTCGAACTATATGGTCTTTTGTCGCGAGAAAGGTCAAAGGGCTGTTCGGCGGATGTGTCGCTAGAGAGGTGTGATTTGGCTTCGCCCTGATGATGGGGGCTGTGGTTTTTTGAATCGGCTTGTCGCCGGAAAAAGTGATCGATATATGTGTAGGGGAAAGTGATAGTAGTTTTAGACCTATCGTATATGCTTTACCCCAGTGTTTATTCTTATTGCCAAGGAATGGCAGAATCATATTTCTGATACCAAGGTAAAACAAACGCACTTCTTATGAACTCTTACGAAGCCATCGTTTTTCCAATAAGGGAAGATTTAACTATATGAAGATGACATTCATTCATAGCAGCACCATATTGTAAAGTGAAGTCAATTGTCTCATGATAGAATCTACAAAGTAATGAGAACATTTAATGTATGATTAACTTTGATACAGATTCCTAGTTGTATCCAAACGTGAGTTACAGCTCACGAGAGAAGCCATCTTGTATTCACATATTTAAGGACTATCAGGAAGAGAAAGGGATGCCCCGTATTATCGCTTGATGAGTCCAGAGATCACTGCTACACATGAGAACCCATTACTAGCGGTTCAATATGATTACATGAAAAAAATATGTGCTGATCATTATTTAAAGGAATCTTCGCTAGACGAGGTTAGGTCTAGAAGCCATCTTGAATATTGTTTATAAACTGACGTGCTTTTGCTAGTAAACTCAGATGATATGTATATATGGGCAATACTGAGTGCTTGTCGACTGACAGTCCATTATGCTATTATTCTACATGAGTGCCCATGTATCATTGCAAGACCATTTATCCACTGTACCATGATGTATTATGCCAACCTGTGATTTGTCAATGTATCCGTGCTGTCGAGTGTGTACGTCCAATTAAACTGTAGCAAAGGTACACAGTCGTTGGTGTCGATGACTTCCAGCCATACATGAGTGAAAGAGAAAGACCAATTGTCAACACCACGAACTCTTCTTATCATTCGCGTATTACACTCTCACTTCATGCATACACACCCCTGCGTAGGTCGAGTTGACATTCCATATTCAAACCACGAACACTGATGCCCTAACACAGCCATTCAACACTGGTGGACATCATTAATCAAAAAAAGAGGTTTATCATCTGGTGGACCAGCTTTATGGGTTTGACCTCGCAGAAGTTGAGAAGTCAACAGACTACCGATACCAGACCATTTCCTGTGGCTGATACGACACACTTGCAGTATTAGTTTGCTCTTTGTCAACACTTTGTCACGTGACCTATCAAGGGAATACAGTAACTAGGTCAGCGTTGTTGACATTTTTACATTAGACATTACAGAGTTTCACAGAACAGTTGGATCAATTCTTGTCAATATTAACAGGAAGACAGTATTATTGAACTAAGAAGTCCTATTTTCATCGATGGATCTTCTTGTTTTCTATATATGAACTTTGATATTTAAGGCCAGAATTTGTAATTCAATAAAGTGGCAGTTTATTTATTTGCATAAGAATAACTTTGCCATTACTGTAAAACCGGGCCTATTTTGCAACACATACTATCATACACATAATTTATATATTTATGTTTACATGTTATTTGTTTGTATAACTTATTAGTTTATATGTCAGCGGGTTGTGTTTACGTTGGGCGGTGTCCCACAACAGAATATCCCACGTCATAGAGGGTCCGTTGTGGGCGTTTTCTTTAGGTGCAATTTCCTTAATTGGAAATTTGCTTGCAACAACTAGTTGCAATTTGTGTTAGCTGTGATGACCTGTACCCATCATTGTTGTTGTAACATTTTTCTGTTCTTTAGTTTTGTTCGATTTCTTTGTATTTGTAGGTCTCCCCTTTCCTTTTATTTAGTTGTATACACAATTTATATTCATATACTGTGACGTCATTTGTGTTGTTATTCCTTTGCAGATTCAGTGATTATTTTCATTGATTTCCCTATTTGATTTATTTGATTTCTGCAAACGTTTTCGTATTGTCAGTCTTATTTGTACTTTATGTATTCTGTTGGTTGACATATGTTTTATATAGGTACATTTCATAAGACACTATTGCCTGTGCACTGCACTTGGATTATGGTAAAAACCAGTACTTGATTATTATTACTGTTATACAAGACCTTATTAAGGCTTGTGACCCACAGATATTGGGATACTGTGCTGATTAATCAAGTCATTAAGAACTTGTGGTATTATTATTGTTTCAAGTGATTAGTATTATTGTTAGACATCATGTCTACATTAGAATACTTCATTATACAAGGGAAAGCCCTTGATAAGACTGGTCAACAATTAGAAGAATGGACAGTTGCTCAATATGACAAGACATTAGCTGCTGCTGCAGAGGAAAGAAAAGCTGCTGCAGAGGAGAGAAAACTTCAAATAGAAGAAAAAAAAGCTGCTGCAGAAGAGAGAAAAGCTCTGGCTGAAGAGAAAAGATTAGAAAAAGAAGCTGATGCTGCTGCTGAACAAAAGAAATTGCAGATGCAGGTGGAGGAAAGGCGATTTGAAGCTGAACAAAAAAAATTAGAAAGAGAAGCTGCTGCTGAACAAAAAAGATTAGACAGTGAAGCTGAACAAAAAAGATTAGACAGGGAAGCTGAACAAAAAAAATTAGACAGAGAAGCTGAACAAAGAAGATTAGAAGCGGAAGAAAAAAAAGCAATAAGAGAACATGAATTTGAGTTAGAGAAATTGAGATTGACAAGTATGAGTAATGTTAATCAGGCATCTAGTGGTAATGGTAAACCTTCTACTTACAAGGTTAAGGTTCCACCGTTCAATCAGTCCAGTGACGATATTACATTCTGGCTGGATAGATTTGAACGTTCTTGTCGTACACATAATGTGGATAAATCACAATACGCTAATCAATGAGCAGAAAACTTGAAAGGTGAATCTCTGACTAGATTATGCCTTGTAGGAGAAGCAGATAAGGATAATTATGATGTCATTAGGGCGGCTTTGATAAAAAAAATACCAGCTAAGTGAAGAAGGCTATCGCCTTTTGTTTAAGACGATGGTGCCTGAGACAGGTGTAGAATTCTCAGAATTCATTGCAAATGCACGTCTCACAGTTGATCGTTGGATTGAGCTTTCCAAAACAGAAAAAACGTATGAAGGACTTATGGATTTGTTGCTCAGAGATAAGATTATGTCATGTGTAAACAAACCATTCCTTGAATTTATACATGAGCGTAAACCCAAATCTCTAAAGGAAATGGAAGAATATTGTTCCCAATATGTCACTGCACACCCCGACGTGACTTTTGGCAACACTAAGATTAAGGAGAGTATGCCAGTTGCTTCAGCAACACCATACAATCCCAATTATTCACACAGATTTCAGGGACCTCAAAACAGATTTGATAAAAAAGGTAACCATAATAGTTATCAAAACCAAGGTAACCAATCATTTCAGGGTTCTTCTTCAAAGAACTGGAGACGAGCTGATAGCTCTCGACACAGGGGTGGTCACAATTATAGCAATTTCCATAGAGGAAGTAATTATAGAAACTATCCGAGGTATCCGTCTTGGAGTCAACAAGATCGCAATTACAGAGATACTCATTATAATGAATATGATAATGGTAACCAAGAGAACTATGACTCAAACCCAAATAGGGGTTACAATAGAGGTAACAATAACTACAGAGGTAATAATAACCGAGGTAGATCTCAAAACAGAAGACATAAACCACATTTTCAGGCAAACTCTGCACAACAAGAGTCCCATGAAGCCTATAAACAGAGTAAAGACAATAATGACGCTAATAATATGGCATGTTCCGCTTTTGATTTTGGGAGAGCATCTCAGTGCCCCAATGCAAAACATTATTTGAGCCAACCACAGTGTCTACTTTAAGCTGCGGCCATCCTCTTCCTGCTCTTCCTGCATCAGTCACGCATGATGGAAGAGGTTCTCTTGTCTTACATAAGGGTTTAGTAAATAACAAACCAGTCTCCGTGCTATTTGATTCTGGATGCACCACAATTGGTGTTAGGCAGTCACTCGTAGATCCTTCCCGTGCCACTGATCAAGTAGTCAAATGTGTAACATTTGGCGGCACATTAGAGAAATACTCTACTGCTATCATTAGGATTGCTACTCCTTTCTTTACAGGAGATGTACACGCATGTCTTCTTCCGAATCCGATCGCTGACCTCATCATCGGTCGCATTCATGGAGTCAAAGAATGCACTCCGCAACAAATTTCCGCGTGGGAAAGGCAAAACATGCAGATTGCTAACGCTGTAGTCACTAGAGCTCAGGCTCTTAATATGCCTCAAACTTCATCTACTGAAGATAATGAAGTGCATAACCAAGATGATCCCTTGGTAATTTCTCGTGACTCGTTTATAAAACAGCAAGAAGATGATCCCACTCTGAAGAAATTCTTCATTCTTGCAACTAAAGGTGATCCGAATAAAGACACAAGTCGTAAATCGTGGATTACAAAGAAGAATGGCGTACTTGTACGTATGGTTCAAGACTCCATTACGTCAAGTCATTCTCAAATCCTGGTTCCCAAGAATTTGAGAGTTAAAATTTTGCAGCACGCTCACGACTCTCAGTGTGCTGGACACATGGGTTTTTCCCGTACTAAGTCAAGAGTCCTTGCAGCTTTCTTTTGGCCATTGGTAAACAAGGACATACGGATTTATTGTCGATCTTGTAAAGTATGTCAGGAAGTTAAATCCAAAGGTCCACGGCATGCTGCACCCATTCAGGCGGCAGACATTCCTATTCGGCCGTTTCAAAAAATGGCCATAGACATTATTGGTCCATTTAAGATCAAGTCTGCCAGAGGACATCAGTTTATCTTGACGTGTGTTGATATGTGCACACGTTGGCCAGAGGCTATTCCTCTGAAGAGCATTACTACTGCTGATATTGCAGATGCTCTTTGGCTTATATTTTCTCGTCTGGGGTTCCCCGGAGAGATATTGTCAGACCATGGCACCCAACTAATATCAGATACCATGTCTCAAGTAATGTCTACTCTGCAGATAGATAGATCTTTAAGTAGTATCTATCATCCAATGTCTAATGGGATGGTCGAACGCCTTAATAGAACACTTAAAAACTTACTAGGAAAGATAACTGAGGATCATCCTCAAGATTGGGACAGAGTTTTACCTGCGGCCCTCTTCGCTTACAGAGAGGTCCCCAATGAACATACAGGATTTTCTCCCTTTGAACTCGTCTTTGGCGCGCGTCCGCGCGGCCCTATGTCGTTGCTTCATGATCTCATAACAGCTGACAATATTGACGATGACACAAAGTCATCCTACGAATATGTCATCGCGTTGAGACAAAAGATTATCGAAGCATGCAAATTAGCAACTTATTCTTCTGAATTTGCGAAACAGAAGGCAAGGCAATTTGCCAATAAGAAGAGATGCTTACGACAACTTTGTCCTGGTGACAAAGCATTTGTATTACTACCTTGTAGGGAAAACAGACTACTTATTTCTTGGAAAGGTCCGTACGATATAATATCGAAAATTTCCGATGTCGACTATATTGTCGATATTGATGGGAAGCATAAAACCTTCCACATCAATATGCTTACTGAATTCCATGAACGTCCGGATTATTTACAACCCATTTTCCAAGCAACGGACGATTCTCCAGTACAACATGGTCATTACTCATCACTGTCCGTGATACAGGATGAGGAAACGAGTTTTTCAGATGTAAATCTTCCTCTTCCAATGATCCCACTTCATTCTAGTGAATCATGGAAGAACGTTACTGTCTCTCCTGATTTGTCTCTAGGAGAACAGCGACAAGTTTCAACTATGTTGCAAACATTTCAGGATGTACTCACTGACATCCCTGGACAAACTCATGTCATTGAACATGACATTGTTCTAACTGACCATACTCCTATTAGGGTTAGACCTTATCCTATCCCTATACATTTTCAAGCACAGGTCGAGAAAGAGTTGGATGAGATGATAGATTTGGAAATAATCGAACCATCCACCTCTGCATATTCTTCGCCGATGGTTATTGTTCGGAAAAAAGACAATAACATACGTCTTTGCGTTGACTATCGCAAATTGAATCAAGTAACGAAGTTCGATGCCGAACCTATGCCTTTACTGGAAGAGCTACTTACTCGACTCTCCAAATCTCATTTTTTCACTAAACTTGATTTGTCTAAAGGATATTGGCAAGTTCCTTTATCTGAACGCGCCAAACCTCTCACGGCTTTTTCAACACCTAGAGGTTTGTTCCAATGGAATTTTATGCCTTTCGGTCTTATGAACGCACCAGCTACATTCGTACGCATGATGCGCCGAATCCTATCTTATCGGTCAGATGTCATTGCATATCTAGACGACATCTGTCTTTTCAGCGATACTTGGGAAGATCACTATTCAGGGTTAGATGAATTGCTGTCTACTTTGCGCGAGCACAACCTGACAGCGAAACCCTCTAAAGCCTATATTGGTTTTAGCGAAATTTCTTTCCTAGGCCACCGAGTTGGTCATGGTTTCCTAAAGACAGAGGACCATAATACTAGTAAGATACTTAACATCTCTATCCCTAAGACTAAAAAACAGGTGAGAAGTCTGTTAGGTCTTATTCAATTTTATGGCAGATTCATTCAGAATCTATCGTCTATCATGGCACCTCTTTCTACACTTTTAAAGAAAGGTTCGCCTAATATGGTCCACTGGTCTCAGGAATGCCAATGCTCTTTGGATAAGATTAAAACATTGTTTTCAACACCACCTATTTTAGTGTTACCTACTAAAGATAAGACATTTGTTCTTCGTAGTAATGCTTCATCCACTTGGATTGGAGCAGCACTAATGCAAGAGTACTCTGGAACTCTGCATCCTGTAATGTATATTTCCAGAAAACTTAATGCGGCAGAAAGGAATTATTCGGTTTTAGACCGTGAGCTATTAGCTATGGTTTGGTTTATCCTCAAACTACAGAGATTCCTTCTAGGCGCACATTTCATAGTAGAAACCGACCAAAAAGCTCTTACTGCTATACAGAGTAAGAATTTGAAGAGCTCGAGGTCTACTCGATATGCAATTGCTTTTCAACCTTTTCATTTCTCTGTGCGAGCTATTCGTGGATCAGATAATGTGATGGCAGACATTCTGTCAAGATGCCCACATGATTCCACATAACTATTAGGTCTTAGACTTCTTGATATGTCTAGTTTATAATAGTTCCTTTCTATATCAAGATAGATACACATTTGTAATTTAATAATATAATGATTGTATCACTACTTAGCGGTTCATTGATGTTTATTCACCGCTGTGCTTTGATGATTTTTCTTCATAAATCATAAATTTAAGATATCTAATCCTCCTATCGACCAACCCAGAAGGACTTGAACAATTACTTCTGTCCACCAAAAAACACAGCGAGGCCCAGAATCTATACCTAAACACCAAGAAGACCAAAGTATTGACAACAGACAAAGTAAAGACCAAACCAGAAATTGAAATTGATAACGAAGAACTGGAAAGTGTCAATGAATTCGAATACTTAGGATCAATCATTAACAGCTCTGGCGACTGTTCAGTAGAAATTAAAAGAAGACTTGCAATTGCTTCACATAAGCTAATACAGGTGAAAAACCTATGGCAAGGCACAAGCAAAGAAACAAAGTTACAACTGATCAGAGCATGTATATTCCCAGTAGCAACATACGGCTGCGAGACTTGGACACTCAATAAAACAGTTGCAAAAAAGATTACATCATTCGAAATGAAATGCTACAGAAGGATGTTGAGAATACCCTGGACAGAAAAAAAGACCAACAGAGAAGTACTGCACTCACTAAATGTACAGGAACATTGGCTCCTAAATACCATCGCAATAAGGAAGCTGAAATTTTTCGGTCATATAAAAAGACATAATAGTCTGGAAAAAACAGTGATGGAAGGCATGGTCCCTGGAAAAAGGGGAAGGGGTCGACCTAGACGACGGTGGACCCAGGACATCATAGAGAGTCTGAACTTGTCTTTGGCTGATGCAGGTCGACTTGCCCAGAATCGTGATGCGTTCAGAGCAGCTGTAATGGAGACAACGTTCTGGAAAGAATACGTCACATGATGAATACGAAATTATGGTATGAATTTTTTAGGCATTGTGTAATTGCCAGAATTGTATTATACTTTGATGACACCTTCCTGGAAAAATTTACTTGTAGAGAAATAATTTTTCTCAGTTTATGAGATACATTCTCACCAGTCGCTCCATAAGTCGACTTAGCCTCATATTAGGCGTTATATTTATTCCTGATATTTTCATCTGCGCATTATTCATGCGTTGTGAGCCTATTGTACGTTGCTCCTAGATGTATTTAAAAAAAAAAAGAAATGTTCCATTTTTTTTTCCCGGGAGGTGTGGTAAGACTGTTACGTGCAGTCTTTGATATCTTACAATATAATACATTTGTATGCTTGTTATGTTCGCAAATATTTTGTAAACAAAATAGATACTTTTTAGTGCTTAAGGAAAAGTCATTATTGAGTTACTTCCCTTGAAAGGAGTGTCGTCACGTTCGATCGAACTCCGCGGATGAATCCAGTTTTACTGCGATTTATTCTTTGTTTGGGTAGGAATAGATTGTTCTTACTTCAGTGTATCTATGGCCTGAATTTATGTGTATTGTTTGTCTGGGTAGGACGAGTCTGTCTTATATCTGAATATCTTTGCATGTCTAAGTCGAACTATATGGTCTTTTGTCGCGAGAAAGGTCAAAGGGCTGTTCGGCGGATGTGTCGCTAGAGAGGTGTGATTTGGCTTCGCCCTGATGATGGGGGCTGTGGTTTTTTGAATCGGCTTGTCGCCGGAAAAAGTGATCGATATATGTGTAGGGGAAAGTGATAGTAGTTTTAGACCTATCGTGTATGCTTTACCCCAGTGTTTATTCTTATTGCCAAGGAATGGCAGAATCATATTTCTGATACCAAGGTAAAACAAACGCACTTCTTATGAACTCTTACGAAGCCATCGTTTTTCCAATAAGGGAAGATTTAACTATATGAAGATGACATTCATTCATAGCAGCACCATATTGTAAAGTGAAGTCAATTGTCTCATGATAGAATCTACAAAGTAATGAGAACATTTAATGTATGATTAACTTTGATACAGATTCCTAGTTGTATCCAAACGTGAGTTACAGCTCACGAGAGAAGCCATCTTGTATTCACATATTTAAGGACTATCAGGAAGAGAAAGGGATGCCCCGTATTATCGCTTGATGAGTCCAGAGATCACTGCTACACATGAGAACCCATTACTAGCGGTTTAATATGATTACATGAAAAAAATATGTGCTGATCATTATTTAAAGGAATCTTCGCTAGACGAGGTTAGGTCTAGAAGCCATCTTGAATATTGTTTATAAACTGACGTGCTTTTGCTAGTAAACTCAGATGATATGTATATATGGGCAATACTGAGTGCTTGTCGACTGACAGTCCATTATGCTATTATTCTACATGAGTGCCCTTGTATCATTGCAAGACCATTTATCCACTGTACCATGATGTATTATGCCAACCTGTGATTTGTCAATGTATCCGTGCTGTCGAGTGTGTACGTCCAATTAAACTGTAGCAAAGGTACACAGTCGTTGGTGTCGATGACTTCCAGCCATACATGAGTGAAAGAGAAAGACCAATTGTCAACACCACGAACTCTTCTTATCATTCGCGTATTACACTCTCACTTCATGCATACACACCCCTGCGTAAGTCGAGTTGACATTCCATATTCAAACCACGAACACTGATGTCCTAACACAGCCATTCAACACTGGTGGACATCATTAATCAAGAAAAGAGGTTTATCATAGTCCAACAGTCTTTTTCCTGCTGGATCATTACTGTTGTTACCCCATGCCTCATGGTGTGCATTAAAGTCACCTACCAATAATTTTCTTTGGTTTATTTGTGTGTTAATAGTGGCAATGTCCCTATCGGTTATATTGCCCTTGGGGCTATAAATGTTTATTATTTTTAAGTTATCTGGCTCACTGTCTACTGTTACACTTATTCCTTCAATATTTTCTGTGTTGAATTGTTCCCACTTTGATATTTTGTAGTCTTCATGTATTAAAAAGGCCACGCCCCCTCCTCTTCCCTCCGGTCTATCATTTCTAAGTGTTATATACCCTTGGTAGTTCAGTTTCTGTTTGGGGTTCAGGAGTGTTTCTTGTATTGCAAAGATGGGTTTTGCCTCCTTATACTGTCCCATAAGAGACAACAGGTTCTTCCTGGCACCCCTACAGTTCCACTGAACTACTTTGATGGCTCGCGGTTTTTGTACTGCAAATGCTCTTAAATTCAGGGGGAGAATCGCACAGCATGGCTTAACTTGACTTTTTAATTATGAATTCACACGTTGGTTGTTTTCTTGTTATTGTGACCGTGTGGCCAGAAAGGTGTAATTTTAGACAGTAATTAGTTGTCGATCTCGTCTACTGTGTGAATTTGTGCTCATATTGGCATTCTCACCCGGTAATGGGCGATTTAAACGAAACACACCTCCGCCATCCGTGAAGAAGACAGGCGTGAGAGACGTAGGAGACAGCCATCGGTTGTTAGACATCATGGCGCCGTCTGACACCAGAGGAAAACACCTTGTTGAGCACGAAACCGTGAGGTGTGACTCCAGGCAAGAAATATCGTGGGAATGTAGCCACCAGTGGGTGGACCTATTGTGGACGTCTAGGAAGATAATCTTTACTAAGATGTGATCTCATGTCATCCATACTGAACATAGGACTCTTGATTTGCTCCCTAGAGGGATGGGAGGAGCTTTGCCTGACATTTTTGACATGACTTTCATAAGGTACCGGGGAGTATAGGTAAGATTTAAACTAAAAGAGTTGAAGTCTTGAGTCAGAGCTGAGAAATAGCCAGATTGTCTTCTTGTGCAAAACGCGCCCTTGTACGATAAGCAAGTGAGGTTTGGGCATTTGCATAATTGCATCTGTGCTAAGAGAACTCACGACATAGAGAGAGTCCAGCAGTATGTGCTGGGTTATTATATGGTGTTACGTAGTGAATACCTAAATAGCTTGGTTATATAAATTAAAAAATAATACTATGTTATGAAATCAGTTTTTTCAAATAAACGGTACACATGAGACAAGGGACGTTTCGGGTTTTACCCTTCGTCAGCCACAGTTACGAACAGGTGACAAGGACAAGAACTACATATAGGTACTGCAAAGATATATGATGATGCGGAAAACGTCAAATGAGCGATACAAGCAGATGAAATGACGGTGATGAGCGAAATGATAACAGTAATAATGCAAGAAAATCGTGAAACCAGAAAGACATGTCGAAACAAGAAGGTAAATAATCAACGAAACAAAGACAGAAATGAACAACACTATAAAATGAGTAAAAAATCACTTAGCTGGATCAAAGAAAGAAACATTCAAAATAGCAGACAAAATAAATCGTCATGAGGAAGTGACGTAGGAGCTGGTGCCGGCTAAGAACAGATAATTGAGGAAACGAAACTAACCAAAGCAAAAAATAAGGTTAGATAGTAAAATAACGACAGAAGCCACCAGAATCATGCAAAATGATGCTGAACATTAATGCCAGCAGGAGCTAAAACGCCAAACTGAAAAATGAGACAATTCTCCACCGAGAAGCGAGCTCGGTCGTCGCCGACACATGAACGGAGGGCAGTGACATGAATGTCAGAGCTACCTGAATGGTCAGAGCTGTTGAAGTGAAGGGCCACCGGTAAATGTTTGCCATGATGGATGTCATTCAAGTGCTCCCGAAACCTGTCTGCCAAACGTCTGCCAGTTTCACCAATAAAGGTCATGTCACACCTCTTGCAGATGATAGCATAAATCAGGTTTCTGGATTCGCACGTGAAAGACTCCCTAATGGCAAATTTGCCGTTCGGAAAGGAGACTGACTGCGTTTGGAGTACAAAAGGAAAGGTCTTACATATGCGGCGTTGGCACGGTTTCGTACCAAAGTGAGAAGGACTAGTTTGTCTCAAACGACTATGCACAAGAATATCCCTAAAATTCTTATCCCTTCGATATGCCAACAAAGGGGTATAATGAAACAACTCTCTGGTAACAGGATCGGAGTGGAAAATAGGCAGATGACGGAACAGAATGTTTTTCACCGCCAAACAGTGAGGGTGGACAGTTAAGAAAAGTTTGGAGCCGCGCTAGCGTAGTGGTTACCACACCGCTCTGGCAACCGGGTGATGCAGGATCAAAACCGGGCGACGGCATTTGAGGATTTTTCGTCGACCGGGATTTGGACTGGATTAACTCGAGACCTGGTGAGGACATTTGAAGGAGTGTCGTCGACCAGGGATTGGCGGCTCCTGAGCCGACCCAGCTCTAATGGGTACCTCCGAAATCGGCGAGTATCTGCCTGAATGGCGAGGGACACCTGTCTCTGTACAAGAAAAAAGGGATACTTACGTAAAATCAATGTCAGGTTAGACATTAATAATAACCTGAGTTTTCGCCTCGAGTATTAGCGGGCGTACGAAAAAAAAAAAAAGTTTGAATCTGTCAGATGTAGTAGTAGGTTTAGCAGTAAGTGCAACCTGTCGAGTAACGGGACTAAAGCGATTAAGGGCATCAGATAAGACTCTTTCAGGATAGAGTGGTCGGCGAAAAAACTCAAGCATTTCTTGAGCTCGTTCACAGAAATCATCTTCATCGTGACATATCCGACGTAAGCGTAGAAGTTGAGAGTAAGGAATGGAATTTTTGCAGCTGAGAGGGTGAGAAGAGGTGTGTCGTGGTTGAGTAAAGTGTAGAGTATTTGTCGAGTTGGACAATAGTAGTGAAATCGACAAGGGATAGTGGACTGACAGAGTTATAGCTTACACCCACAGAAAGGTGTAAATAGGAGATGGACTTGAGACAACCTGGAAGAAGATTTATCAAATGATCTCTCTCTCCAAGCCTCAACTCACTTTTACTGTCCAAGCACCTCCTGCTCTCACTCTTTTCTCTTATCAAACATAGAGATTATAGTAAAGAGCTAAAACAAGTTAATCATGGATGGAAGGGTCGGGAACAGCGCATTAATAAAGGTGTAAACTTTATTAAATGAAGAAAAGCATGAAAATAATGCATCTCATCACAACAACATAAAATTACATCAATAATCAAAATAATCACCAATAACCACAATAATGCAAATACACACCCACAAACACACACACCACCAACACTCATAAAACCTGTAGAACACGAAGAAAATAACTAAGCTGTCTGACAGTCTGTCCGCTTTCGTGGGACCAAAGGCGCTAGCTCCAGAAAAGTGTCTAACAAGTAAATATCCTTCAAGGTGAATGAAGTGAAATACAAAACTTTCCTTGTCGGGCTAAACGTTGGTGACCCCTAATTGCGCGAGGGAAAACTGGAAGACGCTGTTTATCTCCTGCTGACCAAAATAGACGAACTGAGCGACAGCCTGTCCGCTTTCGTGGGACCAAAAGTGCTAGCTCCAGAAAGTGTCTTACGTGCATATATCCTTCAAGATGATTGGAATAGACTGCATAACTTTCCGTGTAGGTGCTATCATTGGTGACCTCTAATTGCGCGAGTGGGGCTGGAGCTCTGTCTATCTTTCCTGCTGACCAAATAAACAAACTGGGCGACAGCCTGTCCGCTTTCGTGGGACCAAAGGTGCTAGCTCCAGAAAAGAGTCTTACAAGTAAATATCCTTCAAGGTGAATGAAGTGAAATACAAAACTTTCCACGGTGGTGCTAAACGTTGGTTACCGCTACTTGCGCGAGGGGGGCTGGAACTCTATCCATTGATGGCTGCTCATACGTGCGAGGTTTTAATATATCCAGGAATAAATACACAGGACGAAGTCACTTGAGGACAAATAGTCCCTTGCGCTCTTATCCGGCGCTAGAATTGGCTTTCGTACTTGGTATTAAATCCGGTTTGGACTGGTTTGGCTGTGGTTGACTGAGTGCCCCGTTTAGGCACACAAAGGCGGGTGATATCAGATTCTGCTATAGACATGCTGGGCGGTTTTGATATTCTGGAAGCCGCGCTGCTCTGACTGGTAATCCAATAGGCGAGTAGAGGACTACTACTGCATTCGATGATTCCAGATTTAGCGTTGGCTCGTTGCATTGCGTGAGCTTAACTTGGCGTTGACAAAAGGGGTTTTGATTCAGGACCGGGGTTGACAGCTCGTGACGCTAGCGGTATTCAGAAACCCTCTAGATCGAAGAGAACATGACGTTCTTCGCCTGACTGGAGTCTGTTCTAGCGATTCGGTATCCCTGAAACCCGAAAATGACAAGAACATAGGCAAACACATTCTAGTTCTGCTGTGCTAACTCTGCCTAAGTCTCATATGGTCATCTACGGGCCAGGAATATTCACGAGTGTCTTAGTCTATTAACCCCTTCTACTCTTATAGTTTACAAATAAACACCTGGCATGGCTTGTTTCACAGATGTATCGGCGTGCAACGTAATACAGAGTAGACAGAGGTTTCTCTTAGAGACTACATCAAAGACAACAGAAATCGTGCGAAAGTTCCCCAGATAGGCGATGCATAATATTATGCTCTACTAATGTGTTCTAAAGGCAAAAATCCACAAAGACCAACAGCGGGTTTATCTCCCCCTGAAACAGATCAAACTCGTTACCCGGGCCTCAAAGGGTACCAGCCGCTCGTGATCAAAAGACTTAGAGCGACCAGAGAAATTCCCCCTAGTCAGACGGACCACAGGTGCGTTTAGATAACATTACGTTACCGCTACGCTGACCGTCTGTAGGAATTTATTCTGAAGGCCAGCCAGAACGTAAACAACTTCGGGTGGGGTTTGAGAAGGTGAAAAAATTGGGCCACGAAAGTAGAAAAGAAATACAAAATGTCAAGGAAACCATGGCATTAAAAAATTAATAACATATGGAACGGAATGGCAAAATAAATTATCAGTCACGTGACAAGGTGTAAAGAAGGAACCCATGAGCATCAGTAGGTTTATAAATACAGAGGTAGTAAGGCCAGTAGGAGTGATATTGACAGTAAGGTCAAGGAAGTTAACTGAAGTGGTAGAAATCTGAGAAGTGAATTTGATGGCAGGATGGAAATTGTGTTTTTTTTTTTTGTATGTGGTGAAGGCTAAGGCAGTGGCAGTCCGAGATACAAGGTATGTCCGAAGGCATGAGAGAAAAAGAATTGGTGATAAAGGCATGAAGAGAAGAAATCAAATGTTTCTGGTAGGGCATATTAAAGAAACGCTAAACAAAATATGAAAGAGTGACGTGGACAATATAAAATGATCACAAAACGGAAACAGGGTAGCAGCAATGAATAGGGTATAGTGTATAACAGAGAATAAGTGGGCTGCAGTAAAACTGGTAAAAACAAATATATAAATTAAAAAATAATAATATGGTATGAAATCAGTTTTACAAATAAACGGTACACATGAGACAAGGCTTTTCGGGTTTTATCCTTCGTCAGCCACAGTTACGAACAGGTGACAAGGACAAGAACTACATATAGGTACTGCAAAGATCTATGATGATGCGGAAAACGTCAAATGAGCGATACAAGCAGATGAAATGACGTTGATGAGCGAAATGATAACAGTAATAATGCAAGAAAATCGTGAAACCAGAAAGACATGTCGAAACAAGAAGGTAAATAATCAACGAAACGAAGACAGAAATGAACAACACGATAAAATGAGTAAAAACATTATATGGTGTTGTATGGGAATTACCTACAAAGTAAACTTGTGGACAACATTGTTTTCTGTATGCTTCAAATGCTACCTGATAGGGTTTCATTAATAAAAGTGGGACCCCTGTCATCAAGAGTTTTTCTGTGACTGCGGAACGTGTGTGAAAGTAGGCCAGAGAGAGTGACGACAACATTACACAAGATTTCTTATTCTTCTTCACACATCGTCTTCGCACTGTCACATTATGTAAATGAGAGTAGACTTTTGATTAAATTGTGTGTCTACGAGTGTATATGACTTTTATCTGTATTTCAACTTGACCTTGTATTTTAATAATGCACATGATGTTTGTAATATTATTTAAAAAAGCAATTAAATGTATATATATATATATATATATATATATATATATATATATATATATATATATATATATATACACATATATATATATAATTATATACCTTATATTATATATACACATATAATGCACATATACATATACATATATATATATATATATTATATATATTATAATAAATATATACATATATATATATATATATGTATATGTATATATATATATATATATATATATATAATTTGTGAGTGTTATGTGTATTATTTTTAATGAATGAACAGTGCAGCACCCCCAATGACAACCCCCTGGAACCGCCACTGTCTGCCTCCCCTCTTTGCAGTAATGGTCCAGCAGAGGCCAAACCCTAGAGTATCTAATGTGGGTCTTCAACGGTGTCTTCCTTTGCACAAAATTACTCTTGGCAGATTTGTAGATAGAAGGATAATGATGCTTCTACCTAGAGGGAAGGTTCACAAGATATTTCAGAAGTCAAGAACAATGCTTAATGAGTCTGAGCACGTTAACTTTGTATCTGACCCGCCGCCTTTTGTGAAGATGGGTGTTAAGTCATATTTTAATTAAGGGGAGTTAAGTGTTAAAGACTGGAATGTACGGGTCGGATTTTTGTACACGCTAGTAAACACGCTCTGCGTGATGAGAGAATTTTTTAGTCGGGGGTTGTATGCGGAGTAATGTTTAAACTGTTACCTGACTAGTTGTTACTTTGTTTAAAGATAGGATAAAGAAACTGGTCGAATGTTCTATGAATTAGTTTGGGGGGAAAGGCAGATGAATTCAGCTCACATTTCAAGCTGCGAGTTCCCGCTTGAATGAATTTTTACTGAGCTGTTTTGAGCAGCTGATATTTCGTGACAGTACGTTTTCTGGCAGAGCATGGGAATGGACGTGATCCATTTCGCTAGTGTGTTCCAGAATATATTTTTGTAAAAAAGAATATTTGATAATTCCAGAATGGACGCAATTGAAGATTGAGAGAGATTATATTCATATTGATTCAAAGCCTTGGATATTATGGCTTACTAAGGTACTGTGTATTCAATTGAAGATTGAGAGAGATTATATTCATATTGATTCAAAGCCTTGGATATTATGACTTACTAATGTACTGTGTATTCAATTGAAGATTGAGAGAGATTATATTCATATTGATTCAAAGCCTTGGATATTATGGCTTGTTAATGTACTGTTGATTATGTATGCGTATATTATGAACTGTCGATGCTCCATGACTTGATGTGAACTGTATTACTGGTATGTCTACGTGACTGTGTAGTGAATAAACAGTGTATAACGTTATCAGGAGTTTCAACGTTCCTGACTCCTATGTTTGTTGTGGTGTGTGGCTCCAGTCTGTCCAGGTATGCCAGAACACTATAACATTCGCGTATGTTATGATTTACATAGTCACACACCTGTCGGCCATCCGTAAGCCCGACCTATGCTGATCGCCGTTCATCAGCAAAACTATATTAACTTTGTCCAGCCATCCCGCCTGCAGAAGGTGTTACAGTAATACACATCTGTAACATAAGTGGTCGCCAGTGATTCGGGGTTCTATACAAGAACAGAAGGATATCTAATATCGATTTTTTGTAATGGCATGTCAAGATACACAGTGTTACCAGTGTACAAGTCCTTCAACTAGAATTACAAAGTTGCCAAGTCAAGACTAGATGTCAAGTACCTCCTTTGATTTGGATTATCGGCTTACTGTTAGATTTCAAGACTTGACGAGGAGTTCCCGGTGCATATCAACGTTGGACTGTGTTGTGATATCCTCATGTACATCATTGCTGCTGTTGCGGAGGCCGGAATTCTTTTTTCCCTTTTGAAGATAAATGGTTTGTTTGTATTGTAAACTGTGCCACTGTATGTTTAATTGAGCCTTCCTCAGAGCTTAGGCTCTTTATATTCCTTTTTCTATGTTATATGTTCCATATTTATGCGGGTTTGGTTGGGAGGTGACATTCGTTAGGATATATCTCAGTTCATCCAGGGCCTACGAAAGCGTTCTGTAGGGACATTCTTGCGGATTTCCCACACTGGAAATTTCCAGCGATTATTTTGCTGACGTATTTCAGTCCACTGTGTTTGGTAATCTGTGATATCATTGTTTAGGTGTGACGAAACGTCTCAGTGTTGTTGTCGTTATATTTTTCTCTGCACCTTAGTTTTTTGATTAATTTATTTGTGAGTGTCTTCCTCCCCTTACTATCTTTGATTTATATACAAATTTTTCGTTTATACACTGTATTGTCGCTTGTATTGTCTTACTTTTTGCAGTGTCATTGCACTCTTTGCAATATTTTTTCTTTGGTCTTGCTTTCAGATTTAGTTGATTCTGCGAACTTGGTCATTTGTGCTTTATATCTTGTCTTTGTCACTCTTGTTTGTACTATCTATTTTGTCATGCACTGTCAATATTATAATGCATTATATATATATATATATATATATATATATATATATATATATATATATATATATATATATATATATATATATATATATATATATATATATATATGTGTGTGTGTGTGTGTGTGTGAATGTGCACATTCACATCAACACATCCAGGAAAAAACGGATAGACTTAATAAATTTAGCCAGCAGGTGGGCTTGAACATCAATTTAAAGAAGTCTGAGGTCATGACGCTCAATGTGAGCAACCCTGAGCCCATATCAGTAAGGAATCAACAATTGGTACAGACAGATACCTTCACATACCTAGGAAGCATAGTAACACCAGACGGTGGGGCAGGCAAAGACATCAACATCAGAATGAATAAGGCAAGAACAGCCTTCTTTAGCCTAAACAACATCTGGAAGTCCTCCCAATACAGCACAAGCACAAAATTAAGATTATACCAGAGTTGCGTGCTTTCTGTGCTTCTCTATGGTGCGGAATGCTGGAGAGTCACAGAGAAGGAAATGTCAAAATTGTCCTCTTTTCACACAACATGCCTAAGAAAAATTCACCGCATCTTTTGGCCGAATATCATCACCAACCAAGATCTGCTTACTCGGAGCAAGCAAGAGGACATGCACACCATCATAGCTGGCAGACGCTGGAGCTGGGTTGGTCATGTCCTCAGAAGAGACCCCGATGCCATCACAAGAACAGCTATGCTTTGGACCCCTGAAGGAAAGCGAAAGAGAGGCCGACCAAAAACAACTTGGCGGAGGACCGTGGAGGCTGAGATGCAAAGAATGAACCAGAGTTGGGGCACTGTACGAAGGATGGCCACCGACCGTGCAAAGTGGAATCAATTTGTTGTTGCCCTACAAGACGCCACTAGGCGTGATGGCCACTGACTGCTTTGACGGTCGGTGGTTAAGGATCGAAGAATATATATATATATATATATATATATATATATATATATATATATATATATATATATATATATATATATATATATATATATATATATATATATATATATATATATATATATATATATATATATATATATATATATATTGTTACGCACAGATCATTTTTTCTAAAGTCATTGTATGATCATTTTTTCTCAAGACATTGTATGATCATTTTTGGCTAAAGACGTTGTATAATTAGATTGACTGAAATGTACACTTTAATTTTTTTCGGTCAAAGCTACATAACTCTGGATAATTGAGATTATCATTTAATATGATGTTACCTCCTCTTGTGACGAGACACGTTCGGTCCATATTTTTTGAACGAAGTGTGACCATTCTCCTTTTTTGGTAGTATCGGTCAACTGTTGTTGGAATGTTTGAAACCTGTGTTGAGGTCTCTGTTCATGTCCATATAAGGCTCGATCTAGTATAAATCTTATCTGGAATGTTCCTAGATCGTCTTGTTTCATTGCTATTCAAGTGTATGGGTTCTGCGCATGTCCGGACGCGGGGCGTCTGGGAAGTTTCTTTATCTTTAGAGTCAATGGAAAGTTGTGAAGCAGAGAAGACGCGTTTCGGCGTCTCTGTGATTTTGTTAGGGAATTAGGAGCCTTTATTGTGAGATAGTTAGTTTACAAGGTCCTTCCCTTGAGTATTCTAAAACGCCTGGAGGCGTATGTTTTCTGTGGTGTGGATTTTCGAACGAAGGTAATGCCTCATTTACATCCAATCTGTAACTTTGTTATGTTTGACAATGGTCGATTTCTGCTCACGTATGTATTACAGAAAGGAAGGTTCTTCTAATAGATGTCACGCCCCAGGTATCTTCATACCTGAGATCTACTTGTACACGGGTCATACTCAACCCGTAGAACAGTTCTATGTTCTATGAACGTCGCTGTGTGTCAGCGTTTATGTCTACGTCAAGGTTAGACTTAGGAATGCCTGTAAAGGTCAGTTCGACCTGCACTCCTGGAATGTTATCCTCGTGCGACTTATGATTTGACTCAGTTAGCACATCTGAACAGTAAGAGGATTTTTTGTTGATGTACTTTTGTATTTGGAGCCAACCATATAATACCTTGGCGCCATATCATCATCTTTAGAATATGCCAAATGCATTGATGAACTATGTATGCTGATATTCGTGAATGTCATGACTATGCTCTATTGTGAACTGGATGTACGTACTTGTACCTGTGATGTCAAAATAAATGATGAAAAAACGTCCAGAACAGTTTACCTATTTATGACTCCACATGTCATACCCTACGTGCTGTAACTCTATGAACTACATCACCATTATACACAGAACAACAACAACACAAAACCAGATAGGACACCTTACAGCTTGAACTATAATACCTGGTGTCGATAGGGGTGGTAATTGAAGTCAGCCTAAATCCACCCTTATCATTTCATGGTGGCTAAAAGTTGGTTTATTCTGGTACCAGCTATCAAGGGAATCATCAAACCCAGACAGCAGACATCATCATCAGACTACAAGACAACATTACAGTTTCTACTCATCACCTTTGATGAAATTTTTTGAAAGTACCCGGCGTTACTGACAGTTGGTAATATTTTGAAACTACCCGGCGCTGCTCGGCAGTATTGCAGTTTTCCTACGATAGAAGGACAAGTACCGAGCGAATCGATTTCCTGATCTGTAAGGAAGAAGGACAAGTGCCGTAACAACTGTTCCGGTATTAGAAGTACTGTCGCAGATTCAGAAGGTCAAGTGCCGAAACGACGTTTCCAGTATTAGAAGCTCATTTCCTTCGTCATGGCTGTTTATGGGAGCAGAGGTTAATCAACGTTGGATCATTATCCTCAGAATGCTGATTACATCCTGTTCTACACCGTGCTGACGCTGGATTTATAGAATTTAAGTGGCCTGTTTTGTTTGTGAACTGTGCCCTTATGTTCTAGCTGAGCCTTCTGAATTCTTTCACACACTTTTTTCTATTTGTTTACATGTTTACATGTTATATGTTATTTGTATTTGTATATTTATATGTTTATATTTCAGCGGGTTTCGGTTGGGTGGTGTCTTTCAGTAGAAGATACCACGTCACAGAGGTTTCTACTGTTAGCGTTTTCTTTAGGGACTGTGCAAATTTCCTATTGTGAAATGTGCTAGCGACAACCGTTGCTATATTTGTTTAGTTGTGACGAGTTGTGCTTTATTTTCGTTGTATTTTGTAATATTTTTTTTTCTCTGTTCTTTAGTTCTGATTTCATTTGTTTGTATTTGTAGGTCTCCTCTTTTCTATTATTCAGTTCTTTACACAATTTTTGTTTATACATTGTGACGTCATTTGTTTGTGTACATTCTTCGCATTTTGTCATCACATTCTTTGTGATATTTTCCTTTTAGTTCTGCTGTTTATTTAGTTGACTTATGCGAATATTTTTGTATTGATCTTTGTTATTGTTTACATTGACTTTGATCTTTGTTATTGTTTACATTGTCTTTGTTCTTTGTTATTGTTTACATGGTTCTTGAGTAATTCATCATCATCATCAGTTGCCATCTCCACAACGAAGGTTGGCTGTAATGGATCTCCAACGTCTTCTGTCTCTTGTCTTGGTGGTACACTCTGATAGACTCTTTCCCGTCCATCTCTTGATGTTATCTTCCCACTTATAGCGCTGTCTTCCCCTTGCACGTTTGCCTTCAACTCTCCCTTCTGTTATGGTCTTCTGCAAGGTGTTATGCCTTTTTATGTGGCCAAAGTATTTTAGCTGCTGAACTTTGACCTCTCTCATAAGTTCTCTTTTCATACCTAGATTTTCTAGGACCTCCTTATTTGTTTTCATCTCTTTCCATGAGATACGCCCCATTCTTCTATATATCCACATTTCAAGAGCCTCAATTCTTTCTTCCAATTGCTTATTCATCGTCCATGTTTCTGCACCATACAGAAATGCAGAATATATATAACACTTTATGATTCTCAGTTTTAATTTATGAGATAACTGTTTGGATGTCAGTATATGTTTCATGTTGTTGAATGTAGCTTTGGCCATTCCTATTCTCTTCTTGATTTCTGTTTCACATCTGCCATCTTCTGTTATTATATGACCAAGATATACGTAGCTCTTGACTTGTTCCAGGATTTTCCCATTTACGCTTATCTTTAATGTGGGTTTATCGTCTGTTTTGCTAATTATCATAGTTTTAGTTTTCTCAATATTAATGTCGAGTCCATATTCATGACTTATACTGTTCACTTGCTTCACTAGTTCTTGTAACTCCTGTTCGCTTTCAGCTAACAACACGGTATCATCTGCATATCTAAGATTGTTTATTGATCTTCCACTGATGTTCAGTCCTGGTATTTCCTGTATCTGTTTGAAAATTTTTTCGGTGTATAAATTAAATAGGCAGGGGGACAGCACACAACCTTGTCTGACTCCTCTTTTTATGTCTATGTATGGTGAATAATTCCTTCCCGATCTTACTGTGGCTGTTTGCTCCCAATAAAGGTTACTGAGTATTCTTATATCTTTTCCATCAATCTTGAGTAATTAGCTTTCACTATTGTTTATATAGTGCACTTGTCATAACTAACTGGTGGTTTTTTGCTTACGCACTATTGTAAAGCAGTTATGATAAACAACTGATGGTTATGCACTGATTTGTGTAGTGCCTTCATAATTAAGAAGTGACTTGTGATATTATTATACATTTGATAATACAAGTGTGGTATCAAAGACTTGTTTCCCACAGAGATTGGGTTAAACATTGGGATTATACAAGTACTTTATTAAGTCTTGTTACTATTAAGGTTGAAATGAGATAATTAATATTTCAGATTTGGTGACTCATAATTTTAGACATAATGTCTACACTTGATTACTTTATTGAACAAGGGAAATCCCTTGGCAAGTCAGGTGATAAGTTGGAAGAATATGCAACTACTCAATATGATAAGGCATTAAAGATGGAAGAGAAAAAAATGGAAATGGAAGCTGAACAAAAGAAATTGCAGATGCAGGTGGAGGAAAGAAGATTCCAAATGGAAATGGAAAAACAAAAAAGAGAAACAGAAGCAAAAGCTGAAGAAAAAGAAACTTGAAAGAGAAAAAGAAGCTGAAAATAAGAGACTTAAAAAACAAGCTGAGACTGAAGAAAGAAAGTTACAGGCTCAGTCTGAGGAAAGAAAGTTACAAGCTGAGGCTGAAGAAAGAAAGTTACAGGCTCAGGCTGAGGAAAGAAAGTTACAGGCTGAGGCTGAAGAAAGAAGGTTACAAAGAGAGGCTGATGAGAGAAAAACTAAAATGGAGCATGAAGAAAAACTCTTAGCTTTGGAGTTAGAAAAGTTAAAGTTGATGAACATGGGTAATGCTAATGATCCAAATAAGGTATCATCTTCTAATAAGTCTAATGCTGTTGATTTCAAGCTTAATCTACCAGCATTCAATGCTTCCATTGACGATATAACGTTTTACCTAGAGAGATTTGAACGTTCATGTAAAATACATAACTTGGATAAATCACTTTACGTGTTTCATTTGTCCAAAATACTTAAAGGTGATGCTTTGACTATGTTAGGCATGGTAGATGAACCTGACAAGGACAATTATGAGATTGTCAGGGCTGTCTTGTTAAAAAAATACCAACTAAACGAAGACGGCTATCGTCTTCAATTTAAAAATATGTTGCCTGAAACTGGAGTAGAATTCTCTGAATTCATATCAAAAATACGTATTACTTTTACACGTTGGGTTGAGTTGTCTAAGACAGAACATACGTATGAAGCACTTATGGACTTACTGCTAAGAGACAAAATTATGTCTTTTGTAAATGAATCTTTTCTTTCCTTTCTTCATGAGCGTAAGCCTAAAAACATAAAAGAAATGGAAGAATACTGTTGCCAGTATGTGACTGCGCACCCTAACGTAACCGTTAGCAACTCTAAAGTAAAAGAAGGTTTGCCAGTTGCTTCGGCAGCACCATATGGCCAAAACTTCAAACGTAAGTTTCAAGGTACTCAACATAATATTAATAGAAAGAGTAACCGTAATGATGATCAAAATCATAGCTATCAATCACATGGTGATTCTTCTTCGAATAAATGGAGACAAGCTGACTGTTACGTACATTTATTACCTAAGGGGGTAGTCTTCGGTCCTGCCAAATGTACGCACCAGTCTTTATATATTTTATTATTTGTGCGTTCGATTGATTCACGCACTGACGTGCACAATGCAGTGTGAGTTGCTTTGGACGCACGGGTAACCTAGTTTGGGGATGGTGACGTCATGTTTTGAACGGGGCAGTGCGGACTTTGTTATGTCCGAGATATATATTATTGGAATCTTCTGGCAGTTTTGTATAAGCCAGTATGTTATATTGATTCAATTGGTATTCTTGACGAAGCCAATGATGGAAGGATCATGTAAGTGTCGCCCCGGTTATATTTGTATATTTATTGCCGTAAACTAAAGTATCAGGCCGCTCCCAGTTGTAGTCTAGCGGGAAGTCATCTTAGCATGTAATTTCCTAGAATGGACAGACGGAGTCGGTGGTCATATTAGATTACCGTAGAGGAATAATACCTACGTGTAAACCAGTTTATTTATTCGTATGCTTCATATTTTAAATGCCGTACATGCTTCAATGCCAAAGTCGTGGCATGGATGTAAAGAGAGGTTAGCCGATTCAGAACTCGAACCTGAATAGATTGTTGTGGATGTTTATAAGACTTAATTCTTGAAGAATCACTAAGAATGATCAGCAACTTCAAAGTATGACATTTTGTACCTATAATCTGTAACTATGATCGTCTCGTTCCTTCGTATGTGCCATGTTGAATAAACTATATGTACAGTAAACCGACTTGGGTACTACCATCGAGTGAACAGTTTAAACACTACCTGTTGTAGTTCGTTTTTATAGAACAGTTTATTGACATTTTGTTTCATATTACCATTCGCGTTATGAAGACCAATCCAATTACCATAAACAACTACAACAGTAATTGGTGCGCCAGCGTGGTCTGAAATTTATCATTTCAAAGGATCTTACTCAATCAAATTAATCGTTTGAAAATAGAATGTGTACTTTCAAGGCGACATCATCGTCAAGTTGGAACTTGTTGTCAAAATGAATCTTAATCAACTGACCGTTACGAGATTCTCAAGGTCATCTATCAACCTTCACTTCGGGTTGTACAGGGACTGACTGCCTTCGTTATCATTTCGTGCGAGCTGATGCTGTATTCGCAGATCGAATTATTTTAGCTTCAAACGTACATCCACGGAGACGAGGCACATTGTTTTTTCCCGGCACACGCGAGCTAAGTATAACTTGTATCCGTTATACATTTTATTATTATTAGCTGTGCCTTAATTGCTTATGTCCACCTTTATATTTTCCGTGTTATGTGTTATATGTTGTGTATTCTTTGTGGGAGGTAGGGAGGTTGATCTGACGAACGAGATCCATCTCGAAGCCAATTCGGGCTCTTCCTCAGACGTTCTGTAGGGCTCAACTTGTAAGTTTCAATTGAGCGATAGTTCCGGTACAAGGCTAGAAACCTTGCCGAAGTTCCGATCGCTAGTTGCTTCTTATAATAGTATCTGTTTAGCTGTTTCGTCACGTTTACTTGTTGTTTTCGCAGTTATTTTTATTCGTAATTTAGTTTTATGATGAATTTTGTTTGTATTTTGCGTCATCTCACCTTTCCTGTCGTTCAGTTTTTTACAAAACCTATGTTTTTACACTGTGTTGTCTATTGTCTTGTTGATTATTTGATCGCAGTTATCATCGTAACTCTTTACGACATTCTATTTTTAGTTTCACATTTTTATTTTTATTGGATTTCTGCGACTGTTTTCTATCGTCTTTGATTATCGTGTCTTGTCGGTATTGTTTCTATTGTTTGTCACGTTGTTCATTTCATGACATTTGATTACATAAATTTATTATTAATAACATATTTAATAATTATATGATAACATTATACCGTTCTAAGGACAGGAACGAAGAACACTTGTTATAGTAACAAGGTTAATTAATTTATATTGATTAATTATCATTTTTATAAATCAAGAGTATTGTGACTACTTATAAAGCATAATGTATTCACTAGATTATTTCATTAAGCAAGCAAAAGCTCTTCAGATGGCTCCTGATGTAGCAAAAACATTTGCACTTGCAGAATATAGGAAAGCTCAAGAAATAGAAGCCGAACAGAGAAAGTTAGAAACTTTAAGACTAGAAAAACTTCAATTTGAGGCAGATCAAAAACGGATTGAATCTGAGGAAAATGAGAAAAAAATGAGATTAACTGCTGAGGAGGATGAAAAGAAGAGGAAATTTATAGCTGAGGAAGGGGAGAAAAAAATGAGATTAGCCGCTGAATTAGAAGAGAAACGATTTCAGCGAGAAGCAGAACAGAAGCAAAAGGAGTCTGAAGAAAGACTTAAAATTGAAATGGAAGTTAAACAAAAAGAAATGGAAGAAAGAAGATTAATAGCTGAAAAAGAAATGGAAAATAAACAAAAGGAATTGGAAGTTAAACAAAAAGAAATGGAAGAGAGGAGATTAATAGCTGAACAAAATGTAAAACGACTTCAGCTTGAGATGGAAGAGAATGAAAAAAAAAACGACAGCATGAACTGAAATTAGCAGAGTCAGAATATGAGAGAATTAGGTTTACTCAGGAAGCTAATTCTCAGAGAACTTTTGAAAGCCAAACTCCATCCAGACATGATTATTTTAAGGAAATTCTCCTTAAATTACCAAAATTTAATCCCCCGTCTGATGACGTAATATTCTTCCTAGATAGGTTTGAGGCCACTTGTAGGTCTTACAACGTGGATAAAACACTGTATTGCACATATTTATCCAGATTACTTACAGGGGATGCATTAGCAGTTTATCATACCACCAGCATTGGTGAGAAAAATGACTATAATGCTCTTAGAGCGGCACTTCTGCAAAAATTCCAAATGACAGAAGACGAATATCGATTAAGATTTCATACATTACTACCCCAATCTAGCAGAAATTTCAATGATTTTCTGTCACAAATACGACTAACACTAGAAAGATGGATTGAATTATCCAAAATTGAAAAGTCATATGAAGGTCTCTTCGATTTACTGATGCGCGATAAGGTACTTTCGTCTGTAAATCCTACATTTCTCGCATTTTTACAAGAACGGAAACCTTTATCTATGAAAGGCTTAGAAGAACATGCAAAAAATTTTTGTACTGCTCACCCAAACATGGATCTAAGTAACGCACAGATTAAGAATGAATTGCCTGTTGCTTTTGCAGCACAACAAAACAATTTTTCACGAAATCGTTCCTTTAGTGCTGATAGGTATGTCAATAAGGGAAATAATTACAATTTTAACAATGATAACTTTTACAAAGGGAAGCAATTTCAACAATCTGCTCCATTTAATATTTCTTGGAACCAAACTCACAGATCGCAAGATTTTGGTAACAATAATTTTAAAAATAATCAAGGACATTATAATAAACAAAACTGGAGATCAAAATCTCAGGGTCCGCAAAACAGACAAGGTTCTTGGAATAAAAATTTTAAAGAACAGCATAACTTTAATTATACAAACTATCGGACTCATCCAAATTTTAACTCTAGTAGAAAAGACAATTATGGCAATTTTAATGCAAATAATCAAAATCGATCGCGTCGCAGAGAAAGATCGTCGAGTAATACGGGTAGACATTCTAATGTCTCTTTAATTGATACACAGGCTAACATTGAACAGGGTAGAGTAGCTGAAACTCACAATGCTATGTCTTGTTCTCTTGATTGTACCCAGGTGAAAGACTGTCCAGAATGCTCGACTCTTTTCCAGCCTAAGGCGATCACGACACTGCGTTGCGGACATACCTTGCCTAGTCTACCTGCAGTCTGTACGGCCACTGCTGCGTCAGTACACCAGGGACAGGGCTCTCTTAAGTTTAACAAGGGATTTGTTAACAATATTTCATGCGCTCTCCTATTTGACTCAGGTTGTAGCACTGTGGGCGTCCGGACTTCGCTGATCAACCCAAGTTGTGCCACGGGCAGGGTTGTCAAGTGTGTGACTTTTGGTGGCACCGTCGAAACATTTCCCACTGCTATTATTGATCTTAATACACCATTTTTTTCAGGAAAGGTCCAAGCATGTCTCCTTCCGAATCCAATTTGTGATTTAATACTTGGTCGCATACATGGTATTAAAGATTGTTCACCTCAGCAAATTGCTGAATGGGAAGAGCGACATATTCAAACTGCAAATGCAGTAGTGACTAGAGCGCAAGCTACTAATATGTCGCATGATACACCTATTGAACCTACAGTTCATACCACTTGTGATGATGATGCTCCTATTTCACGGGAGTTGTTTGCTACATTGCAAAAGAATGATGATTCATTAAAAAAAATTTTTCAGTATGTTAACAAAAAGAATACAAGCAACAAACTTGCAAAATCTAGACATGACTTTATACTTAAA
Source organism: Oreohelix idahoensis (assembly GCA_024509875.1). Classification (NCBI taxonomy): domain Eukaryota; kingdom Metazoa; phylum Mollusca; class Gastropoda; order Stylommatophora; family Oreohelicidae; genus Oreohelix; species Oreohelix idahoensis. Next base: position 86,800 of record JAMPIV010019006.1, read on the forward strand.
AATGGGATTTTGGTGAGAGTAATACGGGAAAAGGATTCATCCTTATGTTATCAGATCTTAGTCCCATCCTCTATGAGATCTCGTATATTACGACATGCGCATGACTCGCAATGTGCGGGCCATATGGGTTTTTCGCGTACCAAATCCAGAGTGCTTTCGGCATTCTACTGGCCAGGCGTCCATAGGGACATCACTCTCTATTGTCGATCCTGTTTGATATGTCAGGAAGTTAAGGTACGGGGTCCATTTCATGCGGCTCCTATTCAAGCTGCGGACATCCCGATTAGACCATTTGATAAAATGGCTATAGACATTATTGGTCCGATGCAACCATCTGCTAGAGGGCATACGCATATCCTTACGTGCATTGATATGTGCACTCGTTGGCCTGAGGCCATCCCTCTCAAGAACACTTCATCTGCCAGTGTAGCAGAGGCATTGATGTTAATCTTCTCACGCATTGGTTTTCCACGGAAAATCTTGTCGGATCATGGGGTTCAGTTCATTTCTGAATCCATGTCTCAAGTTATGAAGACATTAGGTATAGACAGATCTCTGAGTTCTATTTATCATCCGATGTCAAATGGGTTAATTGAGCGTCTCAATAGGACACTCAAGCAGTTGTTGGGTAAGATGACTCAAGACCATCCCCAAGACTGGGATCGGGTCCTACCCGCTTGTCTCTTTGCGTATCGCGAAGTACAAAATCAAGCAACGGGGTTTTCTCCATTCCAGCTTGTTTTTGGCATGCAACCACGCGGTCCGATGTCGTTAATCCACGACTTATTGGTTGATGAGAATATTGAAGAGGAAACTCAATCATCCTATGAGTATGTGATCTCTCTTAGAAAGAGAATCATAGATGCTTGTAGACTAGCTACTGCATCATCCGAACAAGCCAAAGAAAAAGCTCGTCTATTTGCAAACAAGTATAGACGTCTTCGCCAGCTCATACCTGGTGATGAAGCTTTTGTCTTACTACCTGCGCATAACAATCGTCTTTTAATTACCTGGAGAGGTCCTTTCAGGATCATCTCAAGAATATCCGATGTCGACTACATCATTGATGTTAATGGTAAACATAAAACCTTCCACATTAACATGTTGAAGGAGTATTACTCACGTCCTGATTATCTACAGTCAGTGTTTCAGGCAACTGACGACCCTACACCTCCTATTCAACACTATTCTAGTTTGTCAGTCATCCAAGAAGAAGAATCTTCTTTTGATGATGTACAACTACCAATACCAGTTGTACCACTCCATTCCACTGAGAAATGGAATGATGTTACGATCTCATCTACTCTTTCGGCTGATCAACGTCAGCAAGTCTCTAATATTCTACACTCGTATGAGGATGTTCTCACTGACATCCCAGGTCATACGTCAGTCATCCAACATGACATTATTCTGACTGACGATACGCCTATTCGAGTTCGCCCATATCCTATTCCTTTACACTTTCATGATAAGGTTGATAAGGAATTGGATGAGATGCTCCAATTAAATATAATTGAACCATCTTCATCACCATATTCTTCTTCCATGGTAATCATTAGGAAGAAAGACAACAATATACGTCTTTGCGTAGATTACAGGAAATTAAACAAAGTTACAAAATTCGATGCGGAACCATTACCTCTTTTAGATGACTTATTGGAGAGATTATCTCATGCTACATTCTTTTCGAAATTTGACCTTTCAAAGGGATATTGGCAAGTGCCACTCACTCCTAAAGCAAAGCCATTCACCGCTTTCTCGACACCACGGGGTCTTTTTCAATGGAATTTTATGCCATTCGGGTTAATGAATGCGCCAGCTACCTTTGTACGCATGATGCGCCGCATATTGTCTCATCGTCCCGATGTCATTACTTATATAGATGACATCTGTCTTTTCAGTGACTCTTGGGATGAACATATTCAGGGTTTAAAATCTTTACTTTCTACCTTACGGGATTATAACTTAACAGCGAAACCTTCAAAGGCTTTTGTCGGTTTTCATGACATCTCATTTCTGGGTCACCGCATAGGTCATGGTTTCATGTATGCAGAAGACAGTAACGTCTCTAAAATTTTAAACATCTCAGCACCTAAGACAAAAAAACAAGTTAGGTCGCTTTTAGGACTAATACAGTTCTATTCAAAATTCATCCCTAATTTGTCTACTATAACTGCACCTTTTTCATCTCTACTGAAGAAAGGCACATCTAATGTAATAAAGTGGTCGCAGGATCACCAAACGGCGTTAGACTATATAAAACAATTTTTTTCAAATGCACCTTTTTTGAGGTTGCCTGACAAAAATCTCACCTTCATTCTCCGCAGTGATGCAAGTTCTTACGCTATCGCTGCAGTTTTGATGCAGGAATATAACGGTACCTTATTTCCGGTTATGTACGTATCCAGAAAGCTCACGCCGAGCGAGACGAAATATTCCGTTCTGGATAAAGAGCTCCTCGCTCTTGTCTGGGCAATCACTAAACTGGATCGTTATCTCCTCGGATCTCACTTTGTGGTGGAGTCTGATCAGAAAGCTCTTACCGCACTGAATACAGGGAACTAACGTCATCAAAGTCAGCGCGTTACGCTATAGCGCTTCAACCGTTCCATTTTGAGATACGAGCTATTCCTGGAGTGCAGAATGTGTTCGCAGACTGTCTATCAAGATGCCCAAGCGAACTTGTCGAAACTAAACCACTTCCAGATGTTGGAACATCCTCACCGATAACATGAATAACTTTGTACATTGTTATTGATACTATATTAATGTTTTATTAGAACGAGAACATTGGTACTACAGTAACTTTTTATTAATATGACAACATTGTTAAGAGCGACAAATATACATTTGTTATTCCTATAGAACATATTACACTACATAACGTGTTAGAGAATATATTATTTCGTGTATGGAACATTGAGAACATTATCTCGTCGATTACTAACTAGTTGTAACGGAACAGTGACATATTGATAGTGATATTGCAATTACTTAGAATATATTGTTAACTAGTTATTTGTTAGTAATTAAGGAATATATGAATTAGATTAATTCAACTTAATCTATTTAATTGATTATGGATCACACACAAACTAACTTTCTTAGTTGTCAGGTAATACCTACATTCACGGGTCTTAGTTATGATATCTCACTGTTAGATCACTAGTCAACCATACTAGTGTTAGAAAACATTAAGTGTGTTGATTCTTAAAGTGTTTAATTTTGCATTGCTTCATTTTTGCACATTGTATTTTCAATTTTTCTGTTTTATTGATTCTCTTGTCATTGATCATCATCAGTGTTGCTGTTCATTTTCATTTTTGAAATCATATGTTTCAAATTTTGTTGAAAACTTAGTTGAATTTTATTATCATCTTTTTTTTATGGTTTTTTTTTTTTTTCATTTTTCATTTTCAAACTTGTTTTACCACATCGTTCCAAAGTAGGTCGTTTGTGGATGTGTGCTTTAATGCATACTATCATTTAGTTATATTCATTTCGTTTAATATTCTTTTCTTAATATGGTATAACTTTATGCATTTCATATCTTGTTGAAGTTTTGACTCACCTCTCTCGGGTATTAAGTTCAAAAAAATTAATAGAATTAATTTTTTTTAAGGGGAGGTGATAAGGGAGCTGTTACGTACATTTATTACCTAAGGGGGTAGTCTTCGGTCCTGCCAAATGTACGCACCAGTCTTTATATATTTTATTATTTGTGCGTTCGATTGATTCACGCACTGACGTGCACAATGCAGTGTGAGTTGCTTTGGACGCACGGGTAACCTAGTTTGGGGATGGTGACGTCATGTTTTGAACGGGGCAGTGCGGACTTTGTTATGTCCGAGATATATATTATTGGAATCTTCTGGCAGTTTTGTATAAGCCAGTATGTTATATTGATTCAATTGGTATTCTTGACGAAGCCAATGATGGAAGGATCATGTAAGTGTCGCCCCGGTTATATTTGTATATTTATTGCCGTAAACTAAAGTATCAGGCCGCTCCCAGTTGTAGTCTAGCGGGAAGTCATCTTAGCATGTAATTTCCTAGAATGGACAGACGGAGTCGGTGGTCATATTAGATTACCGTAGAGGAATAATACCTACGTGTAAACCAGTTTATTTATTCGTATGCTTCATATTTTAAATGCCGTACATGCTTCAATGCCAAAGTCGTGGCATGGATGTAAAGAGAGGTTAGCCGATTCAGAACTCGAACCTGAATAGATTGTTGTGGATGTTTATAAGACTTAATTCTTGAAGAATCACTAAGAATGATCAGCAACTTCAAAGTATGACATTTTGTACCTATAATCTGTAACTATGATCGTCTCGTTCCTTCGTATGTGCCATGTTGAATAAACTATATGTACAGTAAACCGACTTGGGTACTACCATCGAGTGAACAGTTTAAACACTACCTGTTGTAGTTCGTTTTTACAGAACAGTTTATTGACATTTTGTTTCATATTACCATTCGCGTTATGAAGACCAATCCAATTACCATAAACAACTACAACACTGACACTCCTCGTTATTATGGATCTAATAATTTTAGACATTTCCGCAAAGGTAGTCAGTATAGAGGTAACTATTTTTTGCATAGACCTCAAAATCAATCTACTAGATTTTCAAATCAATATAGAGATGATAATGACAATTATGGAAGCTGGAACACTAACCATGATAACAATTACAGGAGAGAAAATAATGATAATTTCAGAGGCAATAATGGTCGCGGTAGATCTCTTCATAAGAGAAAGAGATATCAACAGACAAACTCGGTACAACAAGAATCTCAGGGGGCAGATAAACAGGTTAATGATAATAAAAACCCTATTGCTATAGGATGTTCTTCTTTTGACTTTGGTAGAGCAAATAAATGTCCCCAATGTAGTACTTTGTTTGAACCAACTACCGTAACTACTTTAAGCTGTGGTCATCCTCTTCCAACTCTTCCTGCTAATGTTGCGCATGACGGTAGAGGTTCTCTTATACTACATAAGGGTCTTGTAAATAGTAATCCAGTCTCAATTTTGTTTGATTCTGGATGTACTACTGTTGGCGTTAGGCAATCTCTTGTAAATCCATCCTGTGCTACAGGAAAGGTCATCAAATGTGTCACATTTGGTGGCACTTTGGAAAAGTATTCGACTGCCATAATACATATTGCTACTCCTTTCTTTACGGGAGATGTCCACGCGTGTCTTCTTCCAAACCCTATTGCGGACCTTATTATTGGTCGTATTCACGGAGTTAGGGAATGTACCCCACAGCAAATTGCTGTTTGGGAAGAGAAAAACTTGGAAGCTACCAATGCGGTGGTCACAAGAGCACATGCTCTGGATCCACCTCAAACTTCATTAACTAATAATGAGGAAGTAGATAGCCAAAATAGTCACTTGATTATTTCACGTGACTCATTTATAAAATTGCAAGAAGAAGATCCTTCTTTACAAAAATTCTTCATTCTAGCAAAAAAAGGTGATCCAAATCAGAATACTAATAGAAAGTCTTGGATTTCTATGAAGAACGGCGTACTTGTGCGTATGGTACAAGACTCGTCTACGTCCACTCATTCACAAATTCTTGTGCCTAAGAGTATGAGATTGCAAATATTGCAACATGCTCATGACTCGCAATGGGCTGGAAATATGGGTTTTTCCCGTACAAAGTCGAGGGTTCTTGCGGCTTTCTTTTGGCCATTTGTGAGCAAGGACATACGAATTTACTGTCGTTCTTGCAAAGTATGTCAGGAGGTCAAATCTAAAGGACCACGACATGCTGCGCCTATCCAGGCTGCTGACATTCCTATTCGCCCTTTTCAAAAAATGGCAATATATATATTATCGGTCCTTTTAGAATTAAGTCGGCCAGAGGAAATCAATTTATCCTTACATGTGTCGATATGTGCACACGTTGGCCAGAGGCTATACCTCTCAAGAGCATCTCAACTGCTGATATCGCAGACGCTCTTTGGCTGATATTTTCTCGCTTGGGTTTCCCCGGAGAAATATTATCAGACCATGGCACTCAACTTATATCAGACACTATGTCACAAGTAATGTCTATGCTACATATTAAAAGGTCTCTCAGCAGTATCTATCACCCAATGTCTAATGGGTTAGTTGAGCGTTTGAATAGGACACTAAAAACTTTACTTGGGAAAATAACTGAGGATCATCCTCAGGATTGGGACAGGGTTTTACCCGCGGCTCTCTTTGCCTATAGAGAGGTCCCAATGAACACACAGGGTTTTCTCCTTTTGAACTTGTCTTTGGCGCGCAACCGCGCGGCCCCATGTCTTTACTTCACGATCTAATCACTGCCGATAATATTAGCGATGAGACTCAATCTTCTTACGAGTATGTCATTGCTCTTAGGCAAAAGATCGTCGAGGCATGCAAACTAGCAACTTCTTCATCCGAATTTGCTAAAGAAAAGGCAAGGCAGTTTGCAAATAAAAATAGATGTCTACGACAACTTTGTCCAGGTGACAAAGCATTCGTTCTTCTTCCGTCAAGGGAGAACAGACTTCTTATTGCATGGAAAGGTCCATATGCAATAGTCTCCAAAATTTCGGATGTCGACTATATAGTCGATATTGATGGAAAGCATAAGACTTTCCACATAAATATGCTCACGGAATTTCATGAAAGACCTGACTACTTGCAGCCTATTTTCCAGGCAACGGACAATTCTCAAGTACCTCATGGTCATTACTCATCCCTGTCAGTTATACAGGATGAGGAAACTACTTTTTCTGATGTCAATCTTCCACTTCCTATGGTCCCACTTCATTCTACGGAATCTTGGAAAACCGTTACCGTTTCTCCTAATCTTTCCGCTGAGGAACATCGACAAGTTTCTTCGATGTTGCAGACATTTCAGGATGTCCTTACAGACATCCCGGGACACACACATGTCATCGAACATGACATAGTGCTTACTGACCATAATCCTATCAGAGTCAGACCCTATCCAATACCTATCCACTTTCAGTCACAAGTCGAGAAAGAATTGGATGAGATGATACGATTGGAAATAATCGAACCATCTACATCACCATACTCTTCGTCTATGGTTATTGTTCGAAAGAAGGATAATAACATTCGCATTTGCGTAGATTATCGCAAATTGAACCAAGTTACGAAGTTCGATGCTGAACCTATGCCTTCATTGGAAGAGCTACTAAATAAACTTTCTAATTCTAGATTCTTTACCAAACTAGACTTGTCTAAAGGTTATTGGCAAGTCCCTTTAACTGAACGTGCCAAACCCTTTACAGCGTTTTCTACACCTAGGGGTTTATTCCAATGGAATTTCATGCCTTTCGGTCTTATGAACGCCCCTGCTACATTCGTACGCATGATGCGGCGAATTCTCGCATATCGTACAGATGTCATAGCATACTTAGACAATATCTGTCTATTCAGTGATTCCTGGGAAGATCACTATTTGGGTTTATACGAATTGCTGTCTACTCTTCGCGAGTATAACTTGACTGCAAAACCCTCTAAAGCCTTTATAGGATTTAGTGAGATTTCTTTCCTGGGCCATCGTGTTGGTCATGGTCTTTTAAAGACAGAGGACCACAATATTTCTAAAATACTTAACATTTCTGTCCCTAAGACGAAGAAACAAGTACGGAGTCTCTTAGGTTTGATCCAATTTTACGGACGATTCATTCCGAATCTGTCCTCCATTATGGCACCGCTTTCTACTTTATTGAAGAAAGGACCGCCTAATCTGATCCGCTGGTCTCAAGAATGTCAATCCTCATTGGACCAGGTTAAAACTCTATTTTCATCTCCACCTATCCTTAGGTTACCTACTATTGAAAAGACTTTTGTTCTTCGAAGTGACGCCTCGTCAACTGGGATTGGGGCAGCACTTATGCAGGAGTATTCTGATACTCTGCATCCAGTGATGTATATCTCTAGGAAATTAAATGCTGCAGAAAAGAATTACTCGGTTTTAGACCGTGAATTATTGGCTATGGTATGGTCTATTCTGAAGTTACAAAGATTTCTTCTAGGCGCACATTTCATTGTGGAAACCGACCAGAAAGCTCTTACTGCTATTCAGAGCAAAAACTTGAAGAGCTCGAGGTCCACTCGATATGCCATAGCTCTTCAACCATTTCATTTCACGGTGCGAGCTATACGTGGTTCGGATAATGTGATGGCAGACATTCTGTCCAGGTGCCCACACGATTCCACATAATTCTTCTATCATATATATTTCCTGATATACAGTTCAATACTATAATGACATATTAGCATATATTTTCTCACTTTTTGGGAATGTATAATGTTGTAGCATGTGATTTCTTTTTTTTTTCTGTTACCAATTTGATCATAACAGAAGAAGGCTTAGTTAGCGATATACGGGCCAAAAAAATCACATGGCCACATTTAGATATTATATTTTAAAGATTGTATTAAGAGATTTAACATTTGTCTTAAAGATTTGTGTTATTGATATTTTCGCAGCACATCATTGAAGTCTGCGAGATTTTGTACATTGTGGAGCGTTGAAGTTATCTAGTCCTGTCCCGGATTGGGAGCGGATGATGTCCACATCTTCTTGTATCGATTGTATTTATGTCTACAAAGAACAGCACATGTATTAGTAATGATTGATAATGCATTACATAATGTACTCTCTGTTTGAATATGTGTTATATTATATTGCGGTATATTGGTATATTACACCGCTGTTTGCACAACATTTCACTGTATAATACTATGATAATATATTTAATGTCATAGATTTGTATGAGTATAAGTTGACTTTCATTATGATATTGCCATCACTGTGGCGTGTGTTGGTGGCACCTTCCTGGAATATATACGCGTATACTTAGGTAAATTTTTGTTTCTCTAAGGATCTAAGATATAATCTCAGTTTCGCTCCATGCGTGGAGCAAGCCTCATTTTTTAGGCAATATATCCGCGCATCATACGTGCGTTAGGAGCCTAGGGTTTTTCCCGGCTCCAGGATTTTAAAAAAAAAATGTTTTATTTTTTTTTCCCGGGAGGGTGCGGTAATGTTACGCACAGATCTTCATTTTTTATAAAGTCATTGTATGATCATTTTTTCTCAAAAAAACATTGTGTAATTAGATTGACTGAAAAGTACACTTTAATTTGTTTCGGTCAAAGCTACATAACTCTGGATATAGAGATTATCATTTAATATGATATTACCTTCTCTTGTGTCGAGACACGGTCGGTCCATATTTTTTATTAGCGAAGTGTGACCATTCTCCTTATTTGGTAGTATCGGTCAACTGTTGTTGAAACCTGTGCTGAGGTCTCTGTTCATGTCCAAATAAGGCTCGATCTAGTTAAATCTTATCTGGAATGTTCCTAGATCGTCTGGTTTGATTGCTATTCATGTAGATGCGTTCTGCGCATGTCCGGACGCGGGGCGTCTGGGAACTTTCTTGATCTTGGGAGTCGATGTGAAGCTGTGAAGCAGAAAAGACGCGTTCCGGCGTCTCTGTGATTTTGTTAGGGAATTAGGAGCCTTTATTGTGAGATAGTTATTTTACAAGGTCCTTCCCTTGAGTATTCTAAAACGCCTGGAGGCGTATGTTTTCTGTGGTGTGGATTTTCGAACGAAGGTAATGCCTCATTTACATCCAATCTGTAACTTTGTTATGTTTGACAATGGTCGATCTCTGCTCACGTATGCATTACAGAAAGGAAGGTTCTTCTAATAGATGTCACGCCCCAGGTATCTTCATACCTGAGATCTACTTGTACACGGGTCATACTCAACCCGTAGAACAGTTCTATGTTCTATGAACGTCGCTGTGTGTCAGCGTTTATGTCTACGTCAAGGTTAGACTTAGGAATGCCTGTAAAGGTCAGTTCGACCTGCACTCCTAGAATGTTATCCTCGTGCGACTTATGATTTGACTCAGTTAGCACATCTGAACAGTAAGAGGATTTTTTGTTGATGTACTTTTGTATTTGGAGCCAACCATATAATACCTTGGCGCCATATCATCATCTTTAGAATATGCCAAATGCATTGATGAACTATGTATGCTGATATTCGTGAATGTCATGACTATGCTCTATTGTGAACTGGATGTACGTACTTGTACCTGTGATGTCAAAATAAATGATGAAAAAACGTCCAGAGCAGTTTACCTATTTATGACTCCACATGTCATACCCTACGTGCTGTAACTCTATGAACTACATCACCATTATACACAGCAACAACAACAACACAAAACCAGATAGGACACCTTACAGCTTGAACTATAATACCTGGTGTCGATAGGGGTGGTAATTGAAGTCAGCCTAAATCCACCCTTATCATTTCTTTACACCTTTTTGTTTATACACTGTTTACTTGTTTGTTTTGTTTGTGACTCGCAGCTATCGTTACATGCTTTGTAAGATTCTACTTTAGTTCTGCTTCATTGTTTATTTGATCTCTGCAAACGTTTTAATTTGTTATTTATATACTGTCTTTGTCCTATTTGTTGTTGTCATTCATTGTTGTTATATACTGTTATTACTATAATGCACTATAGATAGAGGTGATTATTGGTGATATTGTAATCAAGTTATTATACAAGTACTTTGATAAAGACTTGTCTCCCACTGAAGTTGGGATAAAGTGAGTTCCTCACATACATACTTATACAAGGTGATATACCATATTATTAGACATAATGTCTACGTTGGATTACTTTATTGAGCAAGGGAAAGCCCTTGGTAAGACTGGAGAGAAATTAGAAGAATTTGCAATGGCTGAATATTCCAAGGCGCAGAAGGCTGAAGAAAAGAGACAGAAGATAGAAAGAGAAGCAGATGAAAAAAAGAGAAGCAGATGAGAGTAGATTCCAAATGGAGATGGAACTAAAGAAGTTAGAAGCTGAAGAAAGAAAACAGAAGTTAGAAGCTGAAAAAAAACAGAAGTTAGAAGCTGAGGAGAGAAAACAGAAGCTAGAAGCTGAGGAGAGAAAACAGAAAATGGAACATGATGAAAGACTCTTAACTTTGGAGATGGAAAAGATAAAGTTGGTGAATATGGGTAATTCTCAAAATGAGTCAAATAATCAAACAACTTCTAATAAGATAAATGCTGGTTCTTATAAGGTCAAGTTACCTGCTTTCAACTCTACCTGTGATGATATATCGTTCTATCTAAATAGATTTGAACTTTCATGCTAATCTCATAAAGTAGATAAGTCGCAATATGTTGCACAATTGATGGATATACTTAAAGGTGAAGCATTGACTATTATAAGTATGGTAGAGGGTCCTGACAAGAATAATTATGATGTTGTCAGAGCAGCCTTATTAAAGAAATATCAACTTAATGAAGACGGGTATCGACTTCTCTTTAAGACTATGTTACCAGAGACGGGGGTAGAATTTTCAGAGTTTATCTCAAAGATACGTCTACCGTTTTCACGTTGGGTCGAACTTTCAAAGACTGAACATACATATGAAGCCCTTATGGACTTATTGCTTCGTGACAAAGTCATGTCATCAGTTAATGAGTCTTTTATTGCCTTTTTAAATGAGCGCAAGCCTAAGAACTTAAAAGATATGGAAGAATATTGTTGCCAGTATGTCACTGCACACCAAAATGTAACTGTTAGCAATTCTAAAGTCAAAGAAGGTTTACCGTTGGCATCAGCAACACCATATGGTCCTAATTTTCGTCGTAAATATCAAGGTGCTCAGCGCAACTTTGATAGAAGGAGTAATCATAATTTTGGAGGGAACCAAGGAGGTCCTTCTCGTAATGATTTATCTTCAGGAAACTGGAGACAATCTAATAGTCCTCAATATTTTGGTCCTAATAATTATAGGAACTTTAGAAAAGGTTACTATAATAGAGGTAGTCGAACAAGTAATAACTTTTCAGGGAGACAACAAAACCAATCTAAGAGATATCCTGATCAAAGTGATAATGACAATCACAACCATGGAAACTTTGGTTCAAATCAAAACAATAGTTTCAATAGACAATATAACAATGATTGGAAGAAAAATAATAGTCGCGGTAAATCGCAACATAATAATAGGTCATTTCACCATGGTTACTCTGCTCAACAAGAATCCCAATGTATGAATAATCAGTGTGACAGTAGTAATGGTACCTCTAATGCTAATGCTTGCTATGCTTTCGATTTCGAAAGAGCATCAAAGTGCCCACAATGCACAACTTTGTTCGAACCTACAACTATTTCTACTTTGAGTTGTGGTCATCCTCTACCCGCTCTCCCTGCCGCAGCTGCGCATGACGGAAGAGGGTCTCTTATCCTACATAAAGGTTTTGTGAATAATGATCCAGTCTCAGTTCTTTTTGATTCTGGATGCACAACTATTGGGGTCAGACAATCTCTCATAAATCCTTCTTGTGCCACTGGAAAGGTGGTGAAATGTGTCACATTTGGGGGAACTCTTGAAAGGTATCCGACAGCTATTATCCACTTAGCTACTCCCTTTTTTACGGGACAGGTCCACGCATGTCTACTTCCGAATCCCATTGCGGACCTTATCGTCGGACGTATACACGGTATCAAAGAATGTACCCCGCAGCAAATTGCTGTTTGGGAAGACAAAACACTCAAGCTGCTAATGCAGTCACTACAAGAGCACAAGCTCAAAATATTTCTCAGACTGCGTCAGTCGAAATTAGTGAAGTGCACAACCAAGATGATCACTCGGTGATTTCCCGAGAATCTTTTATAAAACTTCAACAAGATGACACTTCTTTGGAAAAATTATTTCGCCTAGTTGGAAATGATAATCCAAACCTTAACACAAATCGCAAATCTTGGATCGCGATAAAGAATGGAGTACTAGTTCGAATGGTGCAAGACTCTGCTGCGTCTATACATTCTCAAATTCTAGTACCTAAGAGTATGAGAGTTCGAATTCTTCAACATGCCCACGACTCTCAGTGTGCTGGTCATATGGGATTTTCCCGAACTAAATCGAGGATTCTGGCTTCCTTCTTTTGGCCACACGTAAATAAAGATATAAGAATTTATTGCCGCTCCTGCAAGATATGTCAGGAAGTTAAGTCGAGAGGTCCACGCCATGCAGCACCTATCCAGGATGCGGACATTCCTATCCGTCCCTTTCAAAAGATGGCGATAGGCATTATTGGTCCTTTTAAGATCAAGTCTGCCAGAGGACACCAATTTATTCTAACATGCATTGACATGTGTACCCGTTGGCCAGAGGCCATACCTCTCAAGAGCATTTCTACTGCTGATATAGCAGACGCTCTTTGGTTAATATTCTCACGTCTAGGATTTCCAAAAGAAATCTTATCTGATCATGGCACACAACTAATATCAGACACTATGTCACAGGTGATGTCTACTCTACGTATTGAAAAATCTTTGAGAAGTATATATCATCCTATGTCAAACGGTTTAGTCGAACGTCTAAATAGAACACTCAAGAGTTTACTAGGAAAGATAACTGAGGATGACCCTCAGGATTGGGATAGGGTTTTACCCGCTGCCCTTTTTGCGTATAGAGAAGTACCTAATGAGCACACAGGCTTTTCGCCATTCGAGCTTGTCTTCGGTGCGCAACCGCGCGGTCCTATGTCATTACTGCATGACTTAATAACTGCTGAGGATATCAGCAAGGAAACTCAATCCTCTTACGAATATGTAATTGCTTTAAGGAAGAAAATTATCGAGGCATGTAGGTTAGCTACCTCTGCATCGGAATTTGTTAAGGAGAAGGCGAGGAAATTCGCAAATAAAAATAGGTGTTTACGACAACTTTGTCCCGGTGACATGGCATGGGTATTACTCCCTTGTAAGGAAAACAGACTTCTTATCTCATGGAAGGGTTCTTATGCTGTTATCTCTAGAATTTCTGATGTCGACTATGTCGTCGATGTGGATGGAAAGCATAAAACTTTCCATATTAATATGTTCACAGAATTTCATGATAGACCCGATTACCTACAACCTGTTTTTGAAGTGACAGACGATCCAGTGGTACCGCATGGTCATTACACATCTCTGTCGGTAATTCAGGAGGAAGAGGCTACATTTTCCGATGTGAACCTCCCTCTTCTGGTTATCCCACTGCATTCTAAGGAATCATGGGAAGATGTATCTATCTCTTCAGAGTTATCTGCTGAACAACAGAGACAAGTCTCTTCTATGTTACAAACTTTTAAGGACGTGCTTACGGACATTCCCAGACAAACATCAATTATGTCACATGACATAATACTCACCGATTACAACCCTATCAGAGTCCGTCCTTACCCTATTCCTTTGCACTTTCAGGCACAAGTCGAGAAAGAATTGGATGAAATGATTCAATTAAAAATAATTGAACCATCTACTTGGGCATACTCTTCGTCTATGGTTATTGTCAAAAAAAAAGACAATAACATACGTCTTTGCGTCGACTATCGCAAACTAAACCAAGTGACGAAATTTGATGCTGAACCTATGCCTTTATTGGAAGAGCTCCTTACTAAACTTTCAAATTCTCGATACTTTACCAAACTCGACTTGTCCAAAGGTTATAGGCAAGTTCCTCTTACTGAACGCGCCAAACCTCTTACTGCTTTTTCTACACCTAGGGGTCTGTTCCAATGGAACTTCATGCCTTTTGGCCTTATGAATGCCCCAGCTACTTTTGTACGCATGATGCGTCGCATCCTTTCACATCGTTCCGATGTAATTGCATACTTGGACGATATTTGTCTTTTTAGTGATTCTTGGGAAGATAACTTTTTGGGTTTATATGAACTGTTATCTACTCTACGCTTTCATAACCTTACAGCTAAACCATCCAAGGCCCATATTAAATTTAGTGAGATTTCTTTTTTGGGTCACCGTGTTGGTCATGGTCTCTTACGGACGGAGGACCATAACACTTCTAAGATTTTAAACATCACTACGCCTAAAACAAAAAAAACCAAAACAAGTCCGTAGTCTCTTATGCTTAATACAATTCTATGGAACATTTGTTCCAAGCCTATCGTCTATCACTGCACCTCTCTCAACTTTACTGAAGAAGGGATCACCTAATATGGTACGCTGGTCCCCAGAATGCCAATCTTCATTGGACAACATTAAAAAACTATTTTCATCTTATCCTATCTTAAGACTTCCCACTGCTAGTAAGACTTTCGTGCTTTGCAGCGACGCCTCATCCACAGGGATTGGGGCCGCATTGATGCAGGAGTATGATGAAACTCTGCATCCAGTAATGTATGTCTCTAGAAAGCTGAATGCAGCAGAACGGAATTACTCGGTACTAGACCGAGAATTATTGGCTATGGTCTGGGCGATACTCAAACTTCAGAGATTCCTTCTTGGCGCCCTTTTCATTGTAGAAACGGACCAAAAAGCCCTTACTGCTATTCAGAGTAAAGACTTGAAGAGTTCAAGATCAACGCGATACGCTATTGCTCTTCAACCTTTTCACTTCTCTGTTCGAGCTATTCGTGGTGCGGATAATGTTATGGCAGACATACTGTCTCGATGCCCACAGAATTCTATTTGACACCCATGCCTGTATTTTCTTATACATAGCATGGTTTGTAATATACCCATAATACTATTAGACATTAACAGTCTGTTATTACATTTGCTTGACTCTCTTTAATACATTCTGGTAAACACTTTGTATTACTTTCTCGGGTACCGTCTCTAGTGTAACGAGAGAAGGTTTGATTAGCACAATATAAGGGCCGGTATTTTACATGGCCACATTTCATAATTAGGAATTACAATTAAGTGTTATATATTGTAGAATCCTACGGTTGTCAAACACATGTGTTTCGTTTATATTTTCTCACAGCGAGTCAATGCTGTTAGACGGAGAATATCTACAATTTGCAAGTATCCCTTCATGTGATGTCCCTGTTTACCATTACGCATGGACGCTACCACACAGTGTTCTAGGACTCTGCATCATAGCTTAGTTGTATTTGTAACAGTTAGTTATCAATGTTGTAATCTAGTATATGATGTTATGTTAGAGATATAATGCTATGTTTGATATTCCTTTGGTAGATATATGTTGGTGTCTCTATATTGCTGTACATCACAATGTTAAAAGTATAATACGTTAATGACACCTCTAATTTGGTAATTTATTATTAGACATGGCGATATTGTAATTTTTGTTGTTGTTGGTATATGAAGATATACCTATATAATTTTTTTTTCATGCATTGTTATGTTGCCAGCAATTTGGTGTGCTAGGGTGGCAACTCCTTTTTATAATTGTGTTAGTACTATGAGAAAATATTTTCTCTAACTTGGTGAGATATAATTTTCCTTCTCACCCAACGCTCTATCGTGCGCCAGTATAGCACGGTATTATGGCATTGTAATTGTTACGCTTTGAGTCAGCGCATTATTTATGCGTTATGAGCCTGGTGCCTAGGTCATCATGCTCACTTATTTTTTGTTGAGGGTGTGTTTGGGAATTTGGGTTATACACGCTGTAGTGTTGCTATGGTACTTATTTATGCATTGTATTGATTACCTTGTGATATAGTTATACCTAGATAGTTGTATGTTACCGCCCACTTTGTTTTGATATATTTGTTTTAAAAAAATGATGTTATCATTTTTTCCCCGGGGGGTGCGGTAGACTGTTAAGAGTCAGTTTGCCTTAAAGTGCCCTCTTTATTCTTCTTCTTATATTTATGGTCTAAGGGAGTTTACCAGTAGTTTTATTTTATGGAATTAGATCGATTTAGTGGTTATATCCCCTTGGGCTTACTGGTGTTCCAGCTATATGTCCATATAAGGTTCTGTTCGGAGAGTTTCTTCGAGAACATTCCTGTTGTGAACGAGACTCATGTCGCGCGATTTATTTGCGCATGCGCTATGATTTTGGGCGCGGAAAAGAAGACGGTTTCTTGGGCGGAGTCGAGCGAGCGTCTTGAAGCTGAACGGAGGTTCAGCGTGTTTCCTTCTCTGACCCAGTGAATTATTACAGTGTCCTTTGTGTGAAGAGAAAGGGTTGAGATTTCCCCTTTGATGTTATTCTGACATTTTGTGGAGAGCCTAAGATGGCGAGTGTTTGTAGTGTTTTTCTTGATGGCAGTCAAGGTAAAGATATCTCTTTCTTGAACTATACATGTTTTTGCAGCCAAAGCATTTAACGATTTAATGCTACCAGCCTAGGTTAGTGGGCTGATGCTAAGACGATTTATTCCCAGTGTGGAAGAGAGTCCGACAGATTATGGGAATCGTCATATTATGCATCTACTGGGTTTGATCAGAGGAAGGACAGAAAAAATTATATGTTGAGCCCGCATTTACACGGCTCGTATGACTATAGATGCGCCTACTGTGTTTTGACAGAGGAAGGACAGGAAGATTATATTTTGAGCTCGCACTTACACGGCTCACATTGTTATAGCTGCATCTTATGTGTTCTGTCGGAGGAAGGACAGAAAAAGAAATTATATATCTGAGCTCGGCACTCATGAGGATAGATTTAAAGTATTAAGATACTTCGAGCACTATATTACGTGCAGGCTGCCCAAGAGTTATTGTCATGATGATTGTACTGGACTTGTTGTTATGTCTAGGAAGTGCTTGAACCATATGTCAGTGACAGTATGTTAGTATTGATGTTCTGATGATGTCTGTTGTCGACGTAGTGTTGTTGTAATAAATCGTTGAACTGTAAAAGTTGTTGCCAACCTCATTGACTTCTACGTGTGGGATGAACGATGTATTGTACCATAAAATAACCACCCACACTTCTACACAACGCAAGAACATCACCTCTACAGTAGCACATATTTATAATTAGCCCTGTGTGGGCGTGACCAAGGAAAGTTTAAACCAGTTGTCCTACAGAGGAGGTTACAGTAGGGTTCCCATAATGTTTTGTTCAAAAACCGGGACATTTCCAAATTTTTACCTAAAAAACCCGGGACATTTTGTAAAAAAACGGGACATGTTAAAAATTAAGGTAAAGCACAAATAAATCTATTATATATTATATGTTGCACTTAAAATAAGATACTGGTATAAAAATACACACATTAACTAACACAACTTCCACTTTAAAAAAGAATTCTAAATTACAAACATACTTAATTAGAAAAATCGCACCTTTAAAAAATACACAATAGTCAAGTTTATATTTCAGATTCATCAGAATATTTATCAGATTTATGGGCCTGTTCAAGAAGTTTTTTTTTTCTTCTGATATTTGGACATAGAACTCAGCACAAGAGAAATCCTTAAAATTGGTCTTTATAATGGCAAGCTTTCACTGTCTCAATTTTAAGTCTGTTTTTTTTTCGTTTGTCCAAAGCGCATTTATTAATGAAAGCATTTATTAATGAAAAAATACGTTCAACAGCTGCATTGGATCCTGGCAGTGCCAAACAAAAACTAACTAGGCATTTCAGGTTCTCAGCATTTATATCCTGCTTTGTAAAATGAGCGAACATCTCACACCATTTTTCACTGACACTTTGATCCTTCAGTTCACTCCACACATCAAAAGTTGCTTTCATAATATTCTTTCACACATGCAAACTCATCAAATAAGTCCTCTTCATTCACAGTAAAATTTGGTGACACTGTCTTCGTGAATATGTAGCTTTCTTGGATGTTCTTCCAAGTCACAGACTCCTTTCCCTTCAAATTGATCCAATCCATAGACTGAAGAGGCGTAAGATATGGTGTACACCACTCCTAAATATATTCAATGCAGGTGTCATAGAAATCTACTGCATAGCTTTGAAACTTTTCAACTGTTATGTGTCCTTCTTTCTCTAATTCTTGCAACTGATTTCTCACAGTAGTAGTAAGAAACTTTTCTGCCTTCCTGTAGTTAAATCATTTGGTAGATGCTCACTGAACACTGTTTTGGTCGACTTTCGAATTTTTGTTCGAGATTCAAACCGAGGGTCCACTGTAACCGGAAATTGATAAAGTAACACTACTAAAACACGGAATAAAATCTGTTACCCAAAGATTTTTTTTTTTTAGGAAGGGCCCTTAAAAAGCGGGACATTTGGAATAAATTCGGGACACCGGGACATTTTATAAAAAAACGGGACTGTCCCTCGAAAAATGGGACGGATGGGAACCCTAGGTTACAGTGACCCTACAGAGATTGGCTCAAGGTTTTGATACAACTACACACACGTCAGTACGAGCATTTATCACAAGGCCGATCCTTTTTTTTTTTTTTCGTGTTCCTTTTTTTTTTCATCTTTATTCATACTCCGTGGAAATTGACAAAGACATTATGCATTGAAACATTGGCAATAATAGCATGAATATAAGTATAAAAATGAAAATTCAATGAACAGAAAAAAAATAAAATAAAAACAATAAAAAAATAAAAACTTTCACTCCTAGCACACACACTCATTTACACACTCTTTCGTATACTATAAAGTTATACATTGCACATGTTTTTGTAATGATAGTGTTGATTAAAAAGAGAAGGGAAAAAAAGATAAAGAAATTTTACACCCTTCTTTTTTTGGAATTATAGAGCGTACTCTTTATCTTTTAGTGATAACACTGGACAAAAATAAACACTCACCAAAAAAAAAAAAAAAAACCTGAATAGTGTCGCATAGAGATTTATGATCAATAAATTTTCTATATTCTTTTCTTTTCTACACGTGTCCTCTACTTTATTATCGCTCTTTTATCCTTTTCCTGTTTTTCGCATTCGTTCGTTTGCGACAAAATATAATTTTCCCATTCTGACTTTGCCGTTTCTCTTCTCATACTAGTAACGCCTTTTATTGCGTAATATGTCAGTCCCTTGATGTGAACGAAATAGTGTGAGAATTCGTCTCGTCAGACATAGAGAGCAGACATTTGTCTACATTTTCATCTGACACGAGTTTTTCTTCGGCTAGTTTCTCGGCGGGAGGTGTGGAAACTGCCAATCTGCATCGTTCAGAAATGAGACATGTCGTAGTAGGTGTGAAGACGCGTTTTGGCAGTTATGGCCAGCGTCTAAGTTATGTGAAGTGTTAAGAGACGGGAAGGGGGAGACTATTTCGGATTTTCGAAATAAAGTGGGATCCTTTGTCTGGTTTTTAGATATCTTACCCGGAGTTTAAACTTGACTTCAGTGAGTTCTCCAAATTCGCAGTAGACAGGTCGCTTGTGCTAAAGAATAAGCTGTATAGCGAAGTTTCTCAGTTTGCTTCGACAATTTTGCCGAGCTTCTAGACTTCAAATATATATATCAGTGAAATTCTAGTGCGTGCGAATAGCCCGTAGTTCTGTGTGGAGGTAATATACATATATCTAGTAGTGTTGAGTGTTTTAGTGATAAATCGCTTATTTCATTTTACTAGTTAGATTGGTGTGCAGAAGAATTAAATATTAAGCCTGTTATATTCTCTAGCTGGCGTGTTTCAGTGGATAGCAAAATAAATTATAATTTCTAGCTTAAACTCATGCAGCTATAATAAATTTTATTAAATTGCTAGTAATCAGTCGAGAATATTTTAAACTAACTTATAACTGCACTGATTCATCATTGAGTATTGACGAAATACGTATGTATTTCTAATTAATGATGATTGATTTTAGGAATATAATTTATTTCACTGGAGATTTAAACGATAAGACAAGCTCTACGCTTGCAGTTTATAATGTAAGTTATAACCGAGTGAATAGTATGAATAAGTATTTTATATGTTGTTTTCTCTTTATTCAGTGAAAACTTTGGTAGCCCAACTCTACCAGCATTTCAGTACTGAGAAATATCTGTGAAGAACAAAAACATTTTTTTTCTTAAAGACGTGGGTGTATAAAGTAAAACCTGTCTGGCATTGCGTTGGCATCCAGAACGACAGAGTACCCATTACATGAACTTTAAGATAAATGAAGTAACGGGCCTATCGAGCCTGACTTAATTCTTCCTGAGAAAAACCTCAAGTACATTTCAGCCCTTGTGGCAAGTAAAATATTACAATCAATAACCTTTCCGACATTTTGGACTAATAGTGGTGTGACCAAGAATTTTACCTTTGATCGAAGTTACAAACCTGCCATTTTTCCTAAGTAGTGGAAACCTCGTGATTCTGACACTGTGAGTCCGCTTAAAACTAAATCTTACCTCGTGATTCAAGTGACACTAACCTTAGTCTGAAAAATATTCGCATGAAGAGGACGCTCCCCGGAACATTGGATGAACCCAAAATCTGCAGAGCTGGGATCCGCTTCATCACAAGAAAAACAGATTAAAGTGTGTGGGTGTCCTAGAGTTTGCGCCAGACGGCGAACAACAGCACGATTGTAGGTAAGAATGTATGTCAGGGGCCCTGATGAATGAACAGAGAGAAAGCAGGACTGAGTGACTCTTTTATGTTATACCAAATTTCACCCATTTTGCGGTCTTAAATTTCTTTATGCAAGTTTTGCTGCTAACAATATTTCCCTGAGGATAGATTAGAGTATCAAAGTCTGTTCATACCTTTAAAGGTAAATCTTAGACTACAGCATATGTATCCGTGACTCTTTGGGGATATCCCTTTTCTTCTAACAGGACTGTGGGCTATACATCGAGGGAAAAGATCATACCTATGGGTCTATCATTCTTGTAGCAATTCATTGACTTTATGACTATTTGTATATTCTTGATGTAATTTGTATGTGTTGTGATGGAATTTTCTTCTGATAATTAAAATTCAATTAAACTTAATCAGTGTGTCGGTCAGCTCGTTCCAAATTATCTATATTTTCATTGTCATAGTTTCACGTCTGTGCGTCTATTGTAGTCACTTATGTGAGTGTGCATGTGAGGGATATATATATTGATATATATTATACTAGACGGTCTGACAAATCTTAATCGGTTGTAGATGATAGGCTGACTGAGAGAAATCATCTCGAGGGTCAGAGACCGACTCTAATATATTTCCTCCATCTCACTCGTGAAATCTATTTCTACTTATATCTCACTGAGATATCACCTGGTTCTATTGCTATTCAGAAGGGACCAAACTAAGTCTTAATTCACCTATCACAAATCTACGACAAATAGACAAAAACTATCCACTAAGAAGTGTCTTTTTTTAACTTTTGTTTGTATTTCATTCAATTATACAAACCCATGTGTATTTTACAAAATGGGATACAAGGAGAGTACGTTGTGTAATACATATAAATACTCACACTTTCATTGGCACCCCAAAAAAAAAAAAAAAAAAAACCATTTACTGTATACATTCGTTCACACACACATTTATACTTGCACCAACATGATTTATGCTTACTTATTCAGTTTCTTCTGAACAATAAAGCAAAATTAAATTTGGCTTCGAATAATGTTAAAGACTAAGATTGTTTTCCTTGTTTGTAAATATTCGCAGTGGAAAGTACCCATTGGTCTCTCTCTCTCTCTCTCTCTCTCTCACGCTCTCTGTTTCTCTCTCACGCGCACATATACACACTCAAACCGTTTTCCACTGCTACTATTTACAACAACCGCTATTTTAACGACTTTCAATGCTTGCGTTCGTGGCCGTTCCAGTCCTCTAATTACAGGTGTTGGACACCGTTGCTCGTAAATCTGCAAAGTGTCACAGATCTCCGGTGATTTAGAAACTGGCGCCAACGGCCAAGGTCATGTCACATTTACGAAGTATTTTCCTTAGAACATTTTTCCGTTGTTTTTTTCCTTCCTATTGTATACTGTGGTCACCAACGTACTCGGACCGAAGACCACACGGTCTGCAGCAGAATATGGCAAGACTTGTCCTATCAGAAACGCTTACTTCTGCGCCGTCCGTCTTTTGTTTTAAATAATAATAATAATAAAAGAAGATAAAAAATATGCACGTATACATAGCCTATGCATTATTCTACACATGTTCATACTTACACTTGAAAACAAATTAATAATAACGATTTTAAAAGGATACATAAACAAATTTCCAAAACCATTACATTTTGATTACAATTAAATACTATAAACATAAACAAGGACCGCCGTATCTCTCATTTCTGATGTGAAATTTAAAAAAAAAATAAAAAAATAAATTTAAAAAATTATTTATAGAATCTATATATATAAATTAACATACTCTTTCTTGTACTCTGAAGCACATTTTTTTTGTAATGTTAGGGATGAGAAGGCAAAAAATAAAATAAAAAAAGGGATAAAGAAAATATGCATCCTCTTTCTCAGAATTATAGAGCGATGATTTCCCGAAAGAAAGGAAGAGAAAAACCCCTCGATTCCCCGCGACTCTTTTTTTGTGTTTTTAAATACCCCTGTTGGGGCGCAAAGTTAGGTCTATTGACTTTATTGTGTAAAATAAGTGTGATCTCGGCCCTGCCTAAGACACTCTGATCTTATCCAAAAGGTTTGTATTTGTGTTCAATTATTACCTCATTAAAACTGTGAGTTGAATGACTAGTCTTAATAATAAATTGTAAGACTAGCTGAAAAAATGTAACTAGTTACTATTGATATTTCTTTAGTTATTAAACCAAAATACAAATAAAATGCATCGCTTTATATAATGCATAACGCTTAATACTTATTTAAATATGTTTACTTAATATAAAGCATAAAAATCATTTTACAATGTGACAATATAAAATTAATAATACTATTTTATTATTTTTATTTTCCCTTGGTTAATTAAAAATTTATTGTTTACCTCCCTTGACAACACTAACGTGCTCAGTGTCTGTTATCTCCCATCATGTCGCGGTTTAACACTGTCAGAGACACCCCTTGTCTTATATCATCATCATCATCACCTGCTGCCATCTCCATACGAAGGTCAGCAGCAATGGATCTGCAGCGTCTTCCGTCTCTTGCCTTGATAGTTCATTCCTGTCTATCTTTTGATGTTATCTTCCCAATTATAGCGCTTCCTTCGTATTGCACGTTTCCCTTCAGCTCGGCATTCCACTATGGTCGTTAGCAAGGTGTTATGTCTTTTCATATGGCCAAAATATGTTAGCTGTTTGAAAAATTTTTCGGTGTATAGATTAAATATGTTGGGGGGGGGGGGGGGGAACAGCACGCAACCTTGTCTGACACCTCTTTTTATGTCTATGTATGGTGAATAATTCCTTCCAGATCTTACTGTGGCAGTTTGCTCCCAATAAAGGTTACTGAGTATTCTTATATCTTTTCCATCAATACCTATGTCTTCGAGGCATTCAATTATTTTCTCGTGGTGGACTCTGTCAAAAGCCTTCTTATAGTCAATGAAGCACATGGATAAAGTTTTTGGACCTCTGTATACTTTTCTACTAATATTCTTAGTCTTTCTCTTGTTCCGTCTAAAACCAAACTGCTCTTCTTGGATTTTGCTGTCTACTTACCTTTTATTAGTTACCGTATGATTTTGAGCACTATTTTAATTGCATGAGTCAGGCTGATTGTTATGAAAGGGTATGACTGACTACCAAAAACTAGAAACCAAAACTATTATGTAATTGTCTAACACATTTTTTCTGTCGGCTTTTAACGCCGAGCCAAAAAATTTCCTTTTTTTTCACTTCTTTATTCACATTCCGTGAAATTTACAAAGATATGTGCATTGAAACATTGACAATAGCATGAATATAAGTATAAAAATGAAAATACAATGAGCAGCTGTTTATAAAAAAAAAAACTTTCATTCCTTGCACACACTCATTTACACATTCTTTCTTGTACTCTAAAAGTTATATATTGCAAATGTTTGTTATGATAGTGTTGAATAAAGAAAATAAAAAACTCTTTTTAAAAAAAAATTCAGTTCTGGATTTACTGAAACTTCGGTCGCTCAAAGTGGAGAGACACTAAGGCTTACTAATTTACTAATTTATTAATTTATTTTTTGCTTTCAATACAAATTGTACAAGTGAAATATCACTGTATTATTTTGATTTCTTACATTTCTTGTTTGCAATTTTCCCTCATATTATCACACGCGTTTCTCTCATAAAATGATGCGCACATATAAACCTGACTTTAATTTAGTTTCTTTTTTCTCGGGTGAGAGGCAAGAAACATTCCTTAGTAATGAAATACGGTCATATTTTAATCTAGAAAAATCACACGTAGATGCAGCTATTCAACAAATTCAGACCAACAGGAAATAACACATAACAACAGAAACAAAAAGTGCAGACATATAGCAGTACAGATCTTCATCAAATATGATCCTGCAGACAAACACAGGTTAGTAGATGTTTATGCCCGATCGATAAGAGTGCAGCGATAAATATTCTATTTAATTGACATTTAGTCTCAACTCTATAATGGACGAAGCATTCAAGAAGTAGAAAAATATCATCATCATGTGACGTATTCTTTCCAGAACGTTGTCTCCATTACAGCTGCTCTGAACGCATCACGATTCTGGGCAAGTCGACCTGCATCAGCCAAAGACAAGTTCAGACTCTCTGTGATGTCCTGGGTCCACCGTCTGTAAATTCAGAGAAGTTCAGCTAGGATCAACATTACACTGTGTAACAAACAATATCAAAGAACAACTTTTTATCAATGGAACACAATGTGATGGGGCCGGAAAGACACCCGGCTTCCCCCTTCACGTAAAGACACCCCGGCTTCCCCCTTCAGGTTCAAGGCATATTTATCGCCCATATATTTTCGATGTGCGCGCAGCACTCTGGGATGTGGAAAGTCTGACGAAATAGAAATTATATTAGTTTAGGCCATAATAAAGCCTAAGAATTAGTTGTGGTGTGTTATATTTGATAGTCGTGTGTTATATTTAATAGCGGTAGGTTTTATCTGTGTTTTCGTGCCTAATAAAGCATATATCGCGAGTGTTATTTAAGTGGCCAAATTAATCCGCACAGCGCACTAAAGTTGAGTGATTAACCTAGGGTATATATAAAAAGTGCCTAGCCGGCGAGCGGGCACAAAGACCCCTTCAGAAATGCAAAAGTTAATAAAACACTATATTACCAAAACAAAAGCTAACATATAAAAAATAAATAAGGATCCGAGCCAGTAGTCCAAACCGGAGAAAGATTCACCTCAGATACATACAGATTAACCAAATAAAACATCCAGCGAAAATTAAAAACATACCAGATTAGACAATTGCATATTTCAGATTTTTTTAAAAAAATTTAAAAAAAGCATTATGAACTATAACTACAAAAGGAAAATACCTACTAGAGATAATATAGTATAAAATAAATACAAACAAAATCATATTACAACAAAGGAAACACGTCCTGATATAACCAACAACTCCATGCACATGGTAGATGGTTGAAAGAGCGTGCTACAATGATAAGTAGCAAACACGTTAATAAAAAAATAAAAAAAAGGGGGCCTATTTTGCTAAAGCCGCCCAGACGAGAGAGAAACGAAGTTAGACACCAGAGTGTAGATGCCTTGAGCACGTGAGTTAATTTAAACTAGCATTAGTGTTCTGTAATTCTGAAATTATATTCAGCACGAGTCTGTTTTAATGTTTAGTGAGTTAAATAGATAGATAGATGTTTAAGAGCGATTATTTCATTTATCAGAAAGGCAAATACGGTATGAAGCTATTTCACATGAATTTAGATAATATCAACCTGTTAGCAAAAATATCAAGATAGCAGCCGGGAAGCCACGTGGTGATGACTTTCGTTCTAGTTGTTAAGTCAAGAGTAATTATATTTTATTCTTTATTGTAAGAGTAATTTAGTGTATTTCGCGTTTATTGATTATTCTACTGTATATCTTTAGTGGGTTACTTTGAAAGAATAGTCATGTAGATTTCTGGGGAGATTAGAACCACTCCTTCGTGCGTAAGGCACGTTGAGACATGTGTTTCTCTGGTTGCTCCCGGCGGAGCATGGAAACACCAATGCAGCTGGTGTCCGTTACAGGCCCACAATAAGCATTTTGATGCTATTGCTGTGGTTGTTTCGGGGACGGTAACGATGTGTTTCATGTGATGAGTTCCCAATCTCATCAGGGGTCATATACAACACGCTTGTTACCAGGCGCACCAGTCGTCACTTACGACATGTTCAGAATGCAGTAATGAATATTGAGATGGATCAGTTGCGAGGTAGTGGTCTATGCCCATTAAGGAGAGTATTGGTTGTACATATTGTTTCATTCTATTTGATACACATTTATTTAATTATGGTTATGTGAAGGATGGTTTGAGAGCACGTGGGCTCACTTGGAGATATATATTTCTCTTCTCCGCTCCTGAGGGAGCATGGGGCCAACAGTGTGGTTTGCCTCCATATGAAGCATTCAGATACTCGTGCAGTAGTAGTTTCGGTAGCAATCTGTGTTACATGGTGAGATTGCCAGCCTCATGCACAACACCATACTAGTCTCATTGGACGACATGCATGAGTGTGTGTGTGTGTGGTAGCTGAGTGTGTGCTCTTGCAGTAGTGGTTTCGGTAGCAATCTATGTTACACGGTGAGATTGCCAGCTTCATGCACAACACCATACTAGTCTCATTGGACGACACGCATGAGTGTGTGTGTGTGTGTGATAGTTGGGTGTGTGCTTTTGCAGTAGTGGTTTCGGTAGCAACCTATGTTACACGGTGAGATTGCCAGCCTCATGCACAACACCATACTAGTCGCATTGGACGACACGCATGTGTGTGCGTGTGTGATAGTTGAGGGTGTCAGGTGGCGTGGAAGGACTGTTTGACAGGTGAGAGTATCATTATTTAACTATTATGATTTTAACTATTCGTTGCTTTGTTTGCTTCTTCAGATTAGCAACTGAGCACTAGCTGGGTGTTTTGTTTTGTTTGGTGTTTTGTTCGCTTTGTTATTTGTTTAATGTTTGCTTCAGTGTGCTCTTAGTCACTGAATGGGTTGTAAAAATAAATACAGCCCCTGCCTTTAGAATCAAGAGTTTTATTGTTGAATCGGGTCGGTTGCGAGTGTGCAAGAGAGTGATCAAATATCACAACATCATCATCACCATTTCGCCCACCCTATCACAATTGGCGTCGTCGGTAGGATAGGCAGACAGTGACACTGAGCAAACAGCAAACGAGCAAATATAATAGTGTAAACACCCAGCAGTGCGGTCTTGCAGCAAGATGGCTTCGATCAATGCGCCTGTGAAGATAGTACACGTGGAGGTGCCAGAGGTAAGGCTATTTGATGGAAAGGCAAATCCCACTTGGCAAGAGTTTGTGGAAGATGTAGAGGCCGTGTGGAAGATGGCGCCCTTTTGCGCAGAAGTCAAGGTAGACGTGATCTGGAACAACGTTACACCATGGGTCTCTAGGGAATTACAGATACGTGGCGGAGCCAAGGCAAGCCCTGAGCAGTTACTCAAGATAGTAGAAGAAGCCTACAGCAAGCAACCACCAGTCAGTGAGATGACCAGGAATTTCCAGGCCGTGAGTCAGGGGCCTAGGGAATGTGCTGTTTTCCGTGAAGTCAAGAAGCCAGAGACACTGGTGCAGATAGTAAGTGCAGAAGATCAGAATGAAAAGGAAGCACTCAAAGCAGAATTATCTCTTCTAAAGTTCCAGTTAGCACAGATGTCACAGACCAGTTCACCAGCACAAGAGAAGGTGCAGAGAAAGAAAGAACCAGGTCAACCGCGGAAACAGCCAAAGCACGACGAGGGGGTGCGTGTTCTTGTATGTGAGAGTCAGGCTGTTGTCAAGGAAAGCTGTGAGCTGACAGCACCAACAAACGCAGTTGCACCGACAAGGCGAAAAGGGATGTGCAAGTGGTATAGTGTCCACAGGGGATGGGGGTTCATCACGCCAGATGATGGAGGTATTGATGTATTCGTACATCAGACCAAGATCTTTAGAAAGGGATTCCGGAGTCTGGCGAGGAATGAACGAGTAGAGTTTGACAGCAACCCATCGGTCCAGGGTATGGAAGCAATTTATGTATGCGGCATTGGCGGTCAAGAGTGTAAAGGTAGCAGGAGGCAACCCATGGCACAGATAAAGCCTACCAGGTTGAGGTGCTATAATTGTGGTGAGTTCTCAGGCCACATGGCAGCCAAATGCCCTCAAGGCCCTCTTCCGAAGAGATGTTTTCGATGCAAGTCAACTGAACTTTTGATAGCCGCCTATCCCTCAAGGAGCCCTTTCCCGAGATGTACTGCCACAACCAGGTTGCCTACAGTATGTAAACCAAGAGATGGCTGTGACAACTGTCACTATAAGGGAACCGAGAAAATTGGTCGTTGTCTAGGGGAGGAAACCCGTTCTAAGCAGATAGGAGGGAGTGCACGTCGGTGTCCAGAAGAGGAGACTCTTCAAAAGCAGATTGTGGGGAATGTGGGCCACCGTCCACACAAAATGAGTGTAGAACACGTCAAGAGCGATCCCCTACAAAGTCGACAGCTGCATGCACTGACAGGCAGAAGTCACAAGCCAGCAGCGACGCGGCACAGGTGAGCGAGTCTTCTAGACCACAGCGGCTGACAGCCCGACAACGTACAACTGGGGACATGACGACCAAGAGAGTCCCCAACCGGGTTGTACCGAATACAGAATCTGAGCCCAAAACATCGCCGCTGAGAAAGAGTCCTGCGCAACACCAACGATCTGAGAGATTTCGACTGAAGCGCCAGAGGTAGTGATGTTGTCGGGACGACAACAAAATCAAGAGGGAGATATGTGATGGGGCCGGGAAGACACCCGGCTTCCCCCTTCACGTAAAGACACCCCGGCTTCCTCCATCAGGTTCAAGGCAAATTTATCGCCCATATATTTTCGATGTGCGCGCAGCACTCTGGGATGTGCAAAGTCTGACGAAATAGAAAATATATTAGTTTAGGCCATAATAAAGCCTAAGAATTAGTTGTGGTGTGTTATATTTGATAGTCGTGTGTTACATTTAATAGCGGTAGGTTTTATCTGTGTTTTCGTGCCTAATAAAGCATATATCGCGAGTGTTATTTAAGTGGCCAAATTAATCCGCACAGCGCACTAAAGTCGAGTGATTAGCCTAGTGTCTATATAAGAAGTGCCTAGCCGGCGAGCGGGCCTATTTTGCTAAAGCCGCCCAGACGAGAGAGAAACGAAGTTAGACACCAGAGTGTAGATGCCTTGAGCACGTGAGTTAATTTAAACTAGCATTAGTGTTCTGTAATTCTGAAATTATATTCAGCACGAGTCTGTTTTAATGTTTAGTGAGTTAAATAGATAGATAGATGTTTAAGAGCGATTATTTCATTTATCAGAAAGGCAAATACGGTATGAAGCTATTTCACGTGAATTTAGATAATATCAACCTGTTAGCAAAATTATCAAGATAGCAGCCGGGAGGCCACGTGGTGATGACTTTAGTTCTAGTTGTTAAGTCAAGAGTAATTATATTTTATTCTTTATTGTAAGAGTAATTTAGTGTATTTCGCGTTTATTGATTATTCTACTGTATATCTGTCGTGAAATATTCTAATCCACATATATAAATTAAAACGTAAATATAAAGCCTAACAAATAACTTCAATAAAAGGAATGAAGAATGGTAAAGAACAGTGCTGTCACAATGACTGTACTCGAAATCCCCCTTGTTTTCTCCTGCGTCTGCAAATTGTAACGTTTCGCGTTGATAGTAAAGGCCTTCGGCAACATACACGCGTTTCCCCAACACAATAAAATGTGTACTCCAATTCTAAGAAAAACCTTGAGATACGCAAGATGACCTAGATTTAACATTCCATTCATGTCTTTTTATACACTACGTTACCTAAAACGAAAGACAGATGGACTAAAGATAGAAAGAAGGGAGGGCTGAAAGCGGGGACGCAGGAAATACTACCACAGTCGCGCGATACACAATTACTACCATCACGCGTGTAAGGCCACAAGCACTAGTTTTTTTTTTTTTTCAAATCGACAGTGAAAAAAAAAAAAACACTACTACTACAAGAATCAGGTTTAAAAACATGAAAAATGCTTATTAGGAAATATGAAATTCTACTGATTTACATCTAAGCTCCTGACTTTAGTATGACATAACAGTGGAAAAGGCAGGACAGGTGGCGGTTCTAAACAACGAAAAGGAATAAAGAACAAATATACGACTATCTTTGGAAAACACATATTTTGAACGCCGCCATGTAGCTCACTTTAACTTATATATTATTGTACGGCCGGACTTGCTAACCAAGAATATGTTATGTGTTACGCCTTTAGTCTGTTAATAAAATAGTTATGGCCAAAATACAATAGTGGGGGTGCCTGACAGCATGAAATCATTTCTGCTCATAAAATTTTTTTATAACGTGTTTGAAAAACATTACGTTACGGAAATAGCCTACCATGTTAACTCCTATTTGATTGGCGGGAATGAGATGTAAGACTAAACACGATTAGTTGGACTGCAAATACTAGTTTAGTTGTTAGGGGAAACGTGAGAAGGGTAATATTTTTTGAAAAGTAGGTAAACATGGCATGATTGGTTAGAGCTACCAATATACTCAATTCAGGGCGTCTGTTCCGAGCCACATCTTGTAATAAACCTACTAAGAAACAGTGCGTTGAGCACCAGTGCATATTTTTTATAAATAAAAGCCTGGGACAGAGGCAGATCGGAAGTTGTGCCCATTCATTGCCAGTCAACGAAACTGTTTATTTTTCCATGAATTGTGGTAAGCTTGAAATATTTGATATCTTTTAATGAAAATTGAATGTAAATTGATAATTTATGTCTGTATATATGTGTGGTTCAGTAGCGAACATGAGGTAAAACCTCTATAGTGCTCCAGCCTGAACAGAAGGTGTCGGAGGAAAGTAAAACTACATGGAATTGCCAAGCAGTACACTGACACCTATATTATTGACTAGAAAGACATAATGCTGGAATTGCAGAGGCGTAGTGATCATTAGGGAGGAATATACTGGTGTAAATTATTTCAGATGAAGCTGACAGTTGGCCTACCGCTCTGAACTCAGTGTTTGTTATGTATTGTGCTCAGTGTAGAAATAGAGTATAAATTAGTTCTGAAGTAGGAGGTACAACCTTCTTGTTTCAGGGACTGTGGTCCTAAAGCTATTGAGCAGTACCTGGTCAGAGCTTTGCTGAATCCAGAGGCGGACAGCATACTCCTTGGTCCATATAGCAAACAGTGAGGTGTCTCCAGAACACAGGGGAGCAATCGAGCAGAGGAGTCTTTTCCTGCCGCCATCACGAAAGTTAAGCCTATGTGGCCAGCGGAGCTCAACATTATGTATACCCCCTTAAACTGACATTGTATTAAAATAAGAGGGGAAATTAATTGTTTTAATGAACGGAACTGAGAACATCTCCAATACTAGTTCCAACAGAAATAAACACTTGAAGTCATGAAGACAAATAACAACATAGCTTGAAAAAAAACAACACCAGTATTACCTCATATTACTACTACACAACTGACACACATAGGATAAGATTAATAAAATATGTCACTACAAGATTCATATTGATAAATTCTGTACATATAACTTGTAATTAAAATTGATTGTGAATTCCTGGTTCACTTTGTATTTGAATCAGGACTCATATATATTAATGAAAAGTACTTAATACATATTGATATTTGAAAATTTACCAGTGACTCGTTTAAGATAGTCTCATAGAATGTTTCATGTGTGTGAGTGTCACAGTGTTGTCAAGTGTGGTGGAATAAATTAAATTGTTTATCTGTCTGTTGTTGTTGTGACTTACACTTCATCATATACATACCCTAGACATATAACGTAGTCATCACAATATTCCAGAATAATTCTGACTGAGGTATAAATATGTGGCAGCAAGTAAGGTTATCTGTAAAACACTACACCTATTAGATACAGATACCTTCACAGCTGATCTCAGTCAGTACACTAAGTCCCCTATAGATATTTATAAAATCCCACTTTACCACATATATTGGGGTCCGGTCCGGGATATTGAACTTTCTCCTGTTATATATATTGGGAATTATAAGAATTAAAAGGTATCCCTGGGTGGAATTAAATAAGGTTGAGCTCTCAGTGCCTGTGGTGTCATTAAATAAATAATTATAGATTATATTGTTTAGTTAGATATTATTTACATTTACCTGTTAGAAAATGGCGGACCTGGCCAAATTTCGATCTGCTGCTGTACAGACTGCAAAAGAGTTAGGAATGGACGGGCAAATTATGATTTCTTATGTCACTGCTGAATGTGACAAATATATTGAACGGGAAGAAAGAAGATTAGAAAAAGAGGCCGAAAGAAAGTTAGAGGCTGAAAAGGAAATTAAGAGGTTGCAGATTGAGGCTGACAAAGAGGCTAAAGCATTGGAGGCAGAAAGAGAAGAGAAGAGATTAGCTGCAGAAAGAGAAGACAAAAAGATTGGCTGCAGAAAGGGAAGACAAGCGATTAGCTGCAGAAAGGGAAGCAGAAGATAGGAGATTACAAAGGGAACATGAGTTACGACTAAGGGAGTTTGAGTTTCAAGGCCATGCTCCTGAAAATGGTGCCAGTCCCTTTACCTCTGATGCCACTGCTAGCCAGGGAGCCTCAACCTCAGCTATGAACTTTCATTTAGATCATTTTGTTGAGAAAGACGATGATATTGAGAGCTATCTTAATAGATATGAACTATTAGCTACCACATATGGGTTAGAAAGAGAAAGGTGGAGCTTAAAGTTATCTCAAGGACTTCGTGGGGCAGCTTATGAAGTTTTTGCTAAAATGAGCAGAGGTGATCAGGAAAATTATGACATGCTAAAGCAGGCTCTTTTGTTAAGGTATGAAAAGAACGCAGAATTTTATAGGAAAAAATTTAGGAATGCTAAACTACTGTCAGGTGAAACCTATCACCAGTTCTCTGCACGAATAGAGACATACTTGGAGAAATGGACTTCTCTGGGGAAAACCCAAGATCTTAAGGAAATGATCCTTATAGAACAATTAAGAGAGTCCATGGCTCCAGACCTGAGAAAGTTTCTCATGGAACAAGGTGCAGAGAGGCTGGGTGAGTTGCTAAATGTTGCTGAAAGGTATCAAGCAGCTCAAGCAGAGGTAACAGGTAATAAAAAGAAACAGGTGGATAATTTTAGGGCACCACAGAACTTTAATAAATTTGATCCTAGGGATCAAAACAAAGGTAAGCACCAGTTTGATAGGCCACGGTATGACAATAAAAATAAAACCCCACAATTCGATGAAAGGAAATATGATGAAAGAAAATCTTTCAACCAAGAAAAAAGGTGGTGTAAAAATTGTCAGATGGACAATCATGACACTGACCGTTGCAGAAGGAAACCTGTGTATATGGCCACCCTTCAGGTCAGGTCGACCTCAAGACAGGAGGAGGATATTATGTTAGATACCACTCCAGAAGAGATGAGGAAGGCACAGGCTGGGGACAAGACCCTCAAGCCTTGTTTCAGGAAATTGTCAACTTGTCATACAACTCCAGGCAAGGGAGATTTTTACATGAAAAACAAGTTGATGTATAGGAAGACTGGAGCTAGATCCAAAGGTCAGGGACAGCTGGTACTTCCTAAAAGATATAGGGCAGAATTAATAAGGAGCCTACATGTGAAACCAGATGGGGACCATGAAAAAATAGGTACCATCATCCAAAAGGTGGCTCACAATTATTATTGGCCCAAGGCAAGATGGGACATTGAGAATTTTGTAGAAAGGTGTAGCATAGCACATGAGGGAACACCCACAAGTGGGAACATTGATCAGGACCTGGACACGCCACGGGGCAAAATTAGGCCTGATAATAAAAAGAAAATAAATTTGATAAAGTGGACCAAAGGGAATGGGAAGCCCCTTTTCACGGACAAGCTTCACTTAACTGTTTTACAATGGCCACTATGCGGAGAGTGCAAAAAGATGTCTTACCCCAGGATAAGCCGAAAATCCCTCAATCGGACTTAAACAAACTGGAGGAAGAGGATGTAGAGAGGAAATCTCTCATCAAGAATTTTAAGTGGGGAGAAAGCCCCAGGAAAAAAATTGGTAGCGGTCGTTTTGTGCATGATAATTCTGGGAAGAAAAATCATCACTATAGAGCTTCTAGTGGAAGAGACCATACCGGTGCATGGACAAATAGGTCCACACAATTAAAGGTCCATATGTAACGCTGTTAAGAACGTGGACTGATGAAAAGGCAGAGGAAAATATTACATCCTCATACCAATATGTGAATGAGCTGACCACTCGTTTAAAAACTGGCTGGAAACTTGCCAATGAAAATTTGAAACAAGCCAGGAAGAAACATGCTGCCTATTATAACAGGAAGGCGAAAGACAGAGATTTGGCTGTGGGAGAGAAGGTACTGCTTCTTCTCCCCGGGAGTCAGAATAAGTTACAAATTGGATGGCAAGGTCCATATACAGTTCTAGAGAAGGTGTCTAGAACAAATTATAAGATAGATAAGAAGGGGAAAGAAAAAATCTATCATGTGAATCTCCTGAAGAAATATTTGGAAAGAGAACATCAGGAAGAGACACACTTGTTGACCTTGTCCATTGCCATGGAGATGAAAAAGGAACCACTTTCATCATTTGAATATCCATTACACCCCTGTGAGACAGCGGCACAGGTGAAAATCAGTACACATTTAACGAAAACTCAGAAAGAGAGAGTGCAACAGGTTCTAGAAAATCATACAGAGGTGTTAACAGACCGACCAGGGCATACAAACTTATTGGAATATGATATGAAACTGATAGACCCCACCCCTGTCTGTATGAAACCATATTCGATTCCTTTTGCTAAGGAGAAAGCTTTGAAGGAAGAGATAGACTATTTGTTGAAGGAAGGAATTATTTCACACAGTGAATCTTCGTATAGTTCCGGTGTTGTACTCTTAAGGAAGCCCTCTGGAGAACATAGACTCTGTATAGATTACAGGAGACTGAATGCTATTACAGAAGGACAGGTGGATCCATTGCCGGATACAAATCAGCTGTTTGCCAGACTAAATAAAGCTAAATATTTCTCAAAAGTGGATCTGAGTAAAGGATACTATCAGATTCCAGTAAAACCTGAGATCAGACAAAATTGTTGGATGTAAACATTTCGGAGGAACGTAATGAATCCCTGAGTTGCCTCTTTGATTGAGGATATTCCGAATGTTTCATACAGGCTAATAAGAAGATTATGGGATCCACTACGAAAACTCTGCTATCACCAGGTATATGTTATCTCCTCATAACGTACATTTTGAGGAAAATCTAATGTTCTCTGGACATGTCATTGCGCAGACTCAGAGAAGAGAAATGGTGAATAAGGGTTGTGAAGCAGCATTAAGACAAGCAGTCACACTTGCGGCTGTTCAGTAACATAACCGAAAAATATTATTGGTTGTAGAGGTCTGAGGCAGATTTCATGAGTAGTGCCTACTCTGAATGGACCCAACTACATAAAACCATGATAGCACAACAGCAGAGTAAAGTCAAGTTGACTTACATTTATCTATGTGTATATAGAATAAAGGACTGACATAAGATGTCTGTTTTAAGAGGGGAGATGTCGTGAAATATTCTAATCCACATATATAAATTAAAACGTAAATGTAAAGCCTAACAAATAACTTCAATAAAAGGAAAGAAGAATGGTAAAGAACAGTGCTGTCACAATGACTGTACTCGAAATCCCCCTTGTTTTCTCCTGCGTCTGCAAATTGTAACGTTTCGCGTTGATAGTAAAGGCCTTCGGCAACATACACGCGTTTCCCCAACACAATAAAATGTGTACTCCAATTCTAAGAAAAACCTTGAGATACGCAAGATGACCTAGATTTAAAATTCCATTCATGTCTTTTTATACACTACGTTACCTAAAACGAAAGACAGATGGACTAAAGATAGAAAGAAGGGAGGGCTGAAAGCGGGGACGCAGGAAATACTACCACAGTCGCGCGATACACAATTACTACCATCACGCGTGTAAGGCCACAAGCACTAGCTTTTTTTTTTTTTCAAATCGACAGTGAAAAAAAAAACACTACTACTACAAGAATCAGGTTTAAAAACATGAAAAATGCTTATTAGGAAATATGAAATTCTACTGATTTACATCTAAGCTCCTGACTTTAGTATGACATAACAGTGGAAAAGGCAGGACAGGTGGCGGTTCTAAACAACGAAAAGGAATAAAGAACAAATATACGACTATCTTTGGAAAACACATATTTTGAACGCCGCCATGTAGCTCACTTTAACTTATATATTATTGTACGGCCGGACTTGCTAACCAAGAATATGTTATGTGTTACGCCTTTAGTCTGTTAATAAAATAGTTATGGCCAAAATACAATAGTGGGGGTGCCTGACAGCATGAAATCATTTCTGCTCATAAAATTTTTTTATACCGTGTTTGAAAAACATTACGTTACGGAAATAGCCTACCATGTTAACTCCTATTTGATTGGCGGGAATGAGATGTAAGACTAAACACGATTAGTTGGACTGCAAATACTAGTTTAGTTGTTAGGGGAAACGTGAGAAGGGTAATATTTTTTGAAAAGTAGGTAAACATGGCATGATTGGTTAGAGCTACCAATATACTCAATTCAGGGCGTCTGTTCCGAGCCACATCTTGTAATAAACCTACTAAGAAACAGTGCGTTGAGCACCAGTGCATATTTTTTATAAATAAAAGCCTGGGACAGAGGCAGATCGGAAGTTGTGCCCATTCATTGCCAGTCAACGAAACTGTTTATTTTTCCATGAATTGTGGTAAGCTTGAAATATTTGATATCTTTTAATGAAAATTGAATGTAAATTGATAATTTATGTCTGTATATATGTGTGGTTCAGTAGCGAACATGAGGTAAAACCTCTATAGTGCTCCAGCCTGAACAGAAGGTGTCGGAGGAAAGTAAAACTACATGGAATTGCCAAGCAGTACACTGACACCTATATTATTGACTAGAAAGACATAATGCTGGAATTGCAGAGGCGTAGTGATCATTAGGGAGGAATATACTGGTGTAAATTATTTCAGATGAAGCTGACAGTTGGCCTACCGCTCTGAACTCAGTGTTTGTTATGTATTGTGCTCAGTGTAGAAATAGAGTATAAATTAGTTCTGAAGTAGGAGGTACAACCTTCTTGTTTCAGGGACTGTGGTCCTAAAGCTATTGAGCAGTACCTGGTCAGAGCTTTGCTGAATCCAGAGGCGGACAGCATACTCCTTGGTCCATATAGCAAACAGTGAGGTGTCTCCAGAACACAGGGGAGCAATCGAGCAGAGGAGTCTTTTCCTGCCGCCATCACGAAAGTTAAGCCTATGTGGCCAGCGGAGCTCAACATTATGTATACCCCCTTAAACTGACATTGTATTAAAATAAGAGGGGAAATTAATTGTTTTAATGAACGGAACTGAGAACATCTCCAATACTAGTTCCAACAGAAATAAACACTTGAAGTCATGAAGACAAATAACAACATAGCTTGAAAAAAACAACACCAGTATTACCTCATATTACTACTACACAACTGACACACATAGGATAAGATTAATAAAATATGTCACTACAAGATTCATATTGATAAATTCTGTACATATAACTTGTAATTAAAATTGATTGTGAATTCCTGGTTCACTTTGTATTTGAATCAGGACTCATATATATTAATGAAAAGTACTTAATACATATTGATATTTGAAAATTTACCAGTGACTCGTTTAAGATAGTCTCATAGAATGTTTCATGTGTGTGAGTGTCACAGTGTTGTCAAGTGTGGTGGAATAAATTAAATTGTTTATCTGTCTGTTGTTGTTGTGACTTACACTTCATCATATACATACCCTAGACATATAACGTAGTCATCACAATATTCCAGAATAATTCTGACTGAGGTATAAATATATGTGGCAGCAAGTAAGGTTATCTGTAAAACACTACACCTATTAGATACAGATACCTTCACAGCTGATCTCAGTCAGTACACTAAGTCCCCTATAGATATTTATAAAATCCCACTTTACCACATATATTGGGGTCCGGTCCGGGATATTGAACTTTCTCCTGTTATATATATTGGGAATTATAAGAATTAAAAGGTATCCCTGGGTGGAATTAAATAAGGTTGAGCTCTCAGTGCCTGTGGTGTCATTAAATAAATAATTATAGATTATATTGTTTAGTTAGATATTATTTACATTTACCTGTTAGAAAATGGCGGACCTGGCCAAATTTCGATCTGCTGCTGTACAGACTGCAAAAGAGTTAGGAATGGACGGGCAAATTATGATTTCTTATGTCACTGCTGAATGTGACAAATATATTGAACGGGAAGAAAGAAGATTAGAAAAAGAGGCCGAAAGAAAGTTAGAGGCTGAAAAGGAAATTAAGAGGTTGCAGATTGAGGCTGACAAAGAGGCTAAAGCATTGGAGGCAGAAAGAGAAGAGAAGAGATTAGCTGCAGAAAGAGAAGACAAAAGATTGGCTGCAGAAAGGGAAGACAAGCGATTAGCTGCAGAAAGGGAAGCAGAAGATAGGAGATTACAAAGGGAACATGAGTTACGACTAAGGGAGTTTGAGTTTCAAGGCCATGCTCCTGAAAATGGTGCCAGTCCCTTTACCTCTGATGCCACTGCTAGCCAGGGAGCCTCAACCTCAGCTATGAACTTTCATTTAGATCATTTTGTTGAGAAAGACGATGATATTGAGAGCTATCTTAATAGATATGAACTATTAGC
Source organism: Oreohelix idahoensis (assembly GCA_024509875.1). NCBI lineage: Eukaryota > Metazoa > Mollusca > Gastropoda > Stylommatophora > Oreohelicidae > Oreohelix > Oreohelix idahoensis. The sequence continues at coordinate 126,413 of JAMPIV010019006.1, forward strand.
TACCACATATGGGTTAGAAAGAGAAAGGTGGAGCTTAAAGTTATCTCAAGGACTTCGTGGGGCAGCTTATGAAGTTTTTGCTAAAATGAGCAGAGGTGATCAGGAAAATTATGACATGCTAAAGCAGGCTCTTTTGTTAAGGTATGAAAAGAACGCAGAATTTTATAGGAAAAAATTTAGGAATGCTAAACTACTGTCAGGTGAAACCTATCACCAGTTCTCTGCACGAATAGAGACATACTTGGAGAAATGGACTTCTCTGGGGAAAACCCAAGATCTTAAGGAAATGATCCTTATAGAACAATTAAGAGAGTCCATGGCTCCAGACCTGAGAAAGTTTCTCATGGAACAAGGTGCAGAGAGGCTGGGTGAGTTGCTAAATGTTGCTGAAAGGTATCAAGCAGCTCAAGCAGAGGTAACAGGTAATAAAAAGAAACAGGTGGATAATTTTAGGGCACCACAGAACTTTAATAAATTTGATCCTAGGGATCAAAACAAAGGTAAGCACCAGTTTGATAGGCCACGGTATGACAATAAAAATAAAACCCCACAATTCGATGAAAGGAAATATGATGAAAGAAAATCTTTCAACCAAGGAAAAAGGTGGTGTAAAAATTGTCAGATGGACAATCATGACACTGACCGTTGCAGAAGGAAACCTGTGTATATGGCCACCCTTCAGGTCAGGTCGACCTCAAGACAGGAGGAGGATATTATGTTGGATACCACTCCAGAAGAGATGAGGAAGGCACAGGCTGGGGACAAGACCCTCAAGCCTTGTTTCAGGAAATTGTCAACTTGTCATACAACTCCAGGCAAGGGAGATTTTTACATGAAAAACAAGTTGATGTATAGGAAGACTGGAGCTAGATCCAAAGGTCAGGGACAGCTGGTACTTCCAAAAAGATATAGGGCAGAATTAATAAGGAGCCTACATGTGAAACCAGATGGGGACCATGAAAAAATAGGTACCATCATCCAAAAGGTGGCTCACAATTATTATTGGCCCAAGGCAAGATGGGACATTGAGAATTTTGTAGAAAGGTGTAGCATAGCACATGAGGGAACACCCACAAGTGGGAACATTGATCAGGACCTGGACACGCCAAGGGGCAAAATTAGGCCTGATAATAAAAAGAAAAATAAATTTGATAAAGTGGACCAAAGGGAATGGGAAGCCCCTTTTCACGGACAAGCTTCACTTAACTGTTTTACAATGGCCACTATGCGGAGAGTGCAAAAAGATGTCTTACCCCAGGATAAGCCGAAAATCCCTCAATCGGACTTAAACAAACTGGAGGAAGAGGATGTAGAGAGGAAATCTCTCATCAAGAATTCTGAGTGGGGAGAAAGCCCCAGAAAAAAAAATTGGTAGCGGTCGTTTTGTGCATGATAATTCTGGGAAGAAAAATCATCACTATAGAGCTTCGAGTGGAAGAGACCATACCGGTGCATGGACAAATAGGTCCACAAAATTAAAGGTCCATATGTAACGCTGTTAAGAACGTGGACGGACGAAAAGGCAGAGGAAAATATTACATCCTCATACCAATATGTGAATGAGCTGACCACTCGTTTAAAAACTGGCTGGAAACTTGCCAATGAAAATTTGAAACAAGCCAGGAAGAAACATGCTGCCTATTATAACAGGAAGGCGAAAGACAGAGATTTGGCTGTGGGAGAGAAGGTACTGCTTCTTCTCCCCGGGAGTCAGAATAAGTTACAAATTGGATGGCAAGGTCCATATACAGTTCTAGAGAAGGTGTCTAGAACAAATTATAAGATAGATAAGAAGGGGAAAGAAAAAATCTATCATGTGAATCTCCTGAAGAAATATTTGGAAAGAGAACATCAGGAAGAGACACACTTGTTGACCTTGTCCATTGCCATGGAGATGAAAAAGGAACCACTTTCATCATTTGAATATCCATTACACCCCTGTGAGACAGCGGCACAGGTGAAAATCAGTACACATTTAACGAAAACTCAGAAAGAGAGAGTGCAACAGGTTCTAGAAAATCATACAGAGGTGTTAACAGACCGACCAGGGCATACAAACTTATTGGAATATGATATGAAACTGATAGACCCCACCCCTGTCTGTATGAAACCATATTCGATTCCTTTTGCTAAGGAGAAAGCTTTGAAGGAAGAGATAGACTATTTGTTGAAGGAAGGAATTATTTCACACAGTGAATCTTCGTATAGTTCCGGTGTTGTACTCTTAAGGAAGCCCTCTGGAGAACATAGACTCTGTATAGATTACAGGAGACTGAATGCTATTACAGAAGGACAGGTGGATCCATTGCCGGATACAAATCAGTTGTTTGCCAGACTAAATAAAGCTAAATATTTCTCAAAAGTGGATCTGAGTAAAGGATACTATCAGATTCCAGTAAAACCTGAGATCAGACAAAATTGTTGGATGTAAACAATTCGGAGGAACGTAATGAATCCCTGAGTTGCCTCTTTGATTGAGGATATTCCGAATGTTTCATACAGGCTAATAAGAAGATTATGGGATCCACTACGAAAACTCTGCTATCACCAGGTATATGTTATCTCCTCATAACGTACATTTTGAGGAAAATCTAATGTTCTCTGGACATGTCATTGCGCAGACTCAGAGAAGAGAAATGGTGAATAAGGGTTGTGAAGCAGCATTAAGACAAGCAGTCACACTTGCGGCTGTTCAGTAACATAACCGAAAAATATTATTGGTTGTAGAGGTCTGAGGCAGATTTCATGAGTAGTGCCTACTCTGAATGGACCCAACTACATAAAACCATGATAGCACAACAGCAGAGTAAAGTCAAGTTGACTTACATTTATCTATGTGTATATAGAATAAAGGACTGACATAAGATGTCTGTTTTAAGAGGGGAGATGTCGTGAAATATTCTAATCCACATATATAAATTAAAACGTAAATGTAAAGCCTAACAAATAACTTCAATAAAAGGAAAGAAGAATGGTAAAGAACAGTGCTGTCACAATGACTGTACTCGAAATCCCCCTTGTTTTCTCCTGCGTCTGCAAATTGTAACGTTTCGCGTTGATAGTAAAGGCCTTCGGCAACATACACGCGTTTCCCCAACACAATAAAATGTGTACTCCAATTCTAAGAAAAACCTTGAGATACGCAAGATGACCTAGATTAAAATTCCATTCATGTCTTTTTATACACTACGTTACCTAAAACGAAAGACAGATGGACTAAAGATAGAAAGAAGGGAGGGCTGAAAGCGGGGACGCAGGAAATACTACCACAGTCGCGCGATACACAATTACTACCATCACGCGTGTAAGGCCACAAGCACTAGCTTTTTTTTTTCAAATCGACAGTGAAAAAAAAAACACTACTACTACAAGAATCAGGTTTAAAAACATGAAAAATGCTTATTAGGAAATATGAAATTCTACTGATTTACATCTAAGCTCCTGACTTTAGTATGACATAACAGTGGAAAAGGCAGGACAGGTGGCGGTTCTAAACAACGAAAAGGAATAAAGAACAAATATACGACTATCTTTGGAAAACACATATTTTGAACGCCGCCATGTAGCTCACTTTAACTTATATATTATTGTACGGCCGGACTTGCTAACCAAGAATATGTTATGTGTTACGCCTTTAGTCTGTTAATAAAATAGTTATGGCCAAAATACAATAGTGGGGGTGCCTGACAGCATGAAATCATTTCTGCTCATAAAATTTTTTTTATAACGTGTTTGAAAAACATTACGTTACGGAAATAGCCTACCATGTTAACTCCTATTTGATTGGCGGGAATGAGATGTAAGACTAAACACGATTAGTTGGACTGCAAATACTAGTTTAGTTGTTAGGGGAAACGTGAGAAGGGTAATATTTTTTTGAAAAGTAGGTAAACATGGCATGATTGGTTAGAGCTACCAATATACTCAATTCAGGGCGTCTGTTCCGAGCCACATCTTGTAATAAACCTACTAAGAAACAGTGCGTTGAGCACCAGTGCATATTTTTTATAAATAAAAGCCTGGGACAGAGGCAGATCGGAAGTTGTGCCCATTCATTGCCAGTCAACGAAACTGTTTATTTTTCCATGAATTGTGGTAAGCTTGAAATATTTGATATCTTTTAATGAAAATTGAATGTAAATTGATAATTTATGTCTGTATATATGTGTGGTTCAGTAGCGAACATGAGGTAAAACCTCTATAGTGCTCCAGCCTGAACAGAAGGTGTCGGAGGAAAGTAAAACTACATGGAATTGCCAAGCAGTACACTGACACCTATATTATTGACTAGAAAGACATAATGCTGGAATTGCAGAGGCGTAGTGATCATTAGGGAGGAATATACTGGTGTAAATTATTTCAGATGAAGCTGACAGTTGGCCTACCGCTCTGAACTCAGTGTTTGTTATGTATTGTGCTCAGTGTAGAAATAGAGTATAAATTAGTTCTGAAGTAGGAGGTACAACCTTCTTGTTTCAGGGACTGTGGTCCTAAAGCTATTGAGCAGTACCTGGTCAGAGCTTTGCTGAATCCAGAGGCGGACAGCATACTCCTTGGTCCATATAGCAAACAGTGAGGTGTCTCCAGAACACAGGGGAGCAATCGAGCAGAGGAGTCTTTTCCTGCCGCCATCACGAAAGTTAAGCCTATGTGGCCAGCGGAGCTCAACATTATGTATACCCCCTTAAACTGACATTGTATTAAAATAAGAGGGGAAATTAATTGTTTTAATGAACGGAACTGAGAACATCTCCAATACTAGTTCCAACAGAAATAAACACTTGAAGTCATGAAGACAAATAACAACATAGCTTGAAAAAAAACAACACCAGTATTACCTCATATTACTACTACACAACTGACACACATAGGATAAGATTAATAAAATATGTCACTACAAGATTCATATTGATAAATTCTGTACATATAACTTGTAATTAAAATTGATTGTGAATTCCTGGTTCACTTTGTATTTGAATCAGGACTCATATATATTAATGAAAAGTACTTAATACATATTGATATTTGAAAATTTACCAGTGACTCGTTTAAGATAGTCTCATAGAATGTTTCATGTGTGTGAGTGTCACAGTGTTGTCAAGTGTGGTGGAATAAATTAAATTGTTTATCTGTCTGTTGTTGTTGTGACTTACACTTCATCATATACATACCCTAGACATATAACGTAGTCATCACAATATTCCAGAATAATTCTGACTGAGGTATAAATATGTGGCAGCAAGTAAGGTTATCTGTAAAACACTACACCTATTAGATACAGATACCTTCACAGCTGATCTCAGTCAGTACACTAAGTCCCCTATAGATATTTATAAAATCCCACTTTACCACATATATTGGGGTCCGGTCCGGGATATTGAACTTTCTCCTGTTATATATATATTGGGAATTATAAGAATTAAAAGGTATCCCTGGGTGGAATTAAATAAGGTTGAGCTCTCAGTGCCTGTGGTGTCATTAAATAAATAATTATAGATTATATTGTTTAGTTAGATATTATTTACATTTACCTGTTAGAAAATGGCGGACCTGGCCAAATTTCGATCTGCTGCTGTACAGACTGCAAAAGAGTTAGGAATGGACGGGCAAATTATGATTTCTTATGTCACTGCTGAATGTGACAAATATATATTGAACGGGAAGAAAGAAGATTAGAAAAAGAGGCCGAAAGAAAGTTAGAGGCTGAAAAGGAAATTAAGAGGTTGCAGATTGAGGCTGACAAAGAGGCTAAAGCATTGGAGGCAGAAAGAGAAGAGAAGAGATTAGCTGCAGAAAGAGAAGACAAAAGATTGGCTGCAGAAAGGGAAGACAAGCGATTAGCTGCAGAAAGGGAAGCAGAAGATAGGAGATTACAAAGGGAACATGAGTTACGACTAAGGGAGTTTGAGTTTCAAGGCCATGCTCCTGAAAATGGTGCCAGTCCCTTTACCTCTGATGCCACTGCTAGCCAGGGAGCCTCAACCTCAGCTATGAACTTTCATTTAGATCATTTTGTTGAGAAAGACGATGATATTGAGAGCTATCTTAATAGATATGAACTATTAGCTACCACATATGGGTTAGAAAGAGAAAGGTGGAGCTTAAAGTTATCTCAAGGACTTCGTGGGGCAGCTTATGAAGTTTTTGCTAAAATGAGCAGAGGTGATCAGGAAAATTATGACATGCTAAAGCAGGCTCTTTTGTTAAGGTATGAAAAGAACGCAGAATTTTATAGGAAAAAATTTAGGAATGCTAAACTACTGTCAGGTGAAACCTATCACCAGTTCTCTGCACGAATAGAGACATACTTGGAGAAATGGACTTCTCTGGGGAAAACCCAAGATCTTAAGGAAATGATCCTTATAGAACAATTAAGAGAGTCCATGGCTCCAGACCTGAGAAAGTTTCTCATGGAACAAGGTGCAGAGAGGCTGGGTGAGTTGCTAAATGTTGCTGAAAGGTATCAAGCAGCTCAAGCAGAGGTAACAGGTAATAAAAAGAAACAGGTGGATAATTTTAGGGCACCACAGAACTTTAATAAATTTGATCCTAGGGATCAAAACAAAGGTAAGCACCAGTTTGATAGGCCACGGTATGACAATAAAAATAAAACCCCACAATTCGATGAAAGGAAATATGATGAAAGAAAATCTTTCAACCAAGGAAAAAGGTGGTGTAAAAATTGTCAGATGGACAATCATGACACTGACCGTTGCAGAAGGAAACCTGTGTATATGGCCACCCTTCAGGTCAGGTCGACCTCAAGACAGGAGGAGGATATTATGTTAGATACCACTCCAGAAGAGATGAGGAAGGCACAGGCTGGGGACAAGACCCTCAAGCCTTGTTTCAGGAAATTGTCAACTTGTCATACAACTCCAGGCAAGGGAGATTTTTACATGAAAAACAAGTTGATGTATAGGAAGACTGGAGCTAGATCCAAAGGTCAGGGACAGCTGGTACTTCCTAAAAGATATAGGGCAGAATTAATAAGGAGCCTACATGTGAAACCAGATGGGGACCATGAAAAAATAGGTACCATCATCCAAAAGGTGGCTCACAATTATTATTGGCCCAAGCAAGATGGGACATTGAGAATTTTGTAGAAAGGTGTAGCATAGCACATGAGGGAACACCCACAAGTGGGAACATTGATCAGGACCTGGACACGCCAAGGGGCAAAATTAGGCCTGATAAAGTGGACCAAAGGGAATGGGAAGCCCCTTTTCACGGACAAGCTTCACTTAACTGTTTTACAATGGCCACTATGCGGAGAGTGCAAAAAGATGTCTTACCCCAGGATAAGCCGAAAATCCCTCAATCGGACTTAAACAAACTGGAGGAAGAGGATGTAGAGAGGAAATCTCTCATCAAGAATTTTAAGTGGGGAGAAAGCCCCAGGAAAAAAATTGGTAGCGGTCGTTTTGTGCATGATAATTCTGGGAAGAAAAATCATCACTATAGAGCTTCGAGTGGAAGAGACCATACCGGTGCATGGACAAATAGGTCCACCAAATTAAAGGTCCATATGTAACGCTGTTAAGAACGTGGACTGATGAAAAGGCAGAGGAAAATATTACATCCTCATACCAATATGTGAATGAGCTGACCACTCGTTTAAAAACTGGCTGGAAACTTGCCAATGAAAATTTGAAACAAGCCAGGAAGAAACATGCTGCCTATTATAACAGGAAGGCGAAAGACAGAGATTTGGCTGTGGGAGAGAAGGTACTGCTTCTTCTCCCCGGGAGTCAGAATAAGTTACAAATTGGATGGCAAGGTCCATATACAGTTCTAGAGAAGGTGTCTAGAACAAATTATAAGATAGATAAGAAGGGGAAAGAAAAAATCTATCATGTGAATCTCCTGAAGAAATATTTGGAAAGAGAACATCAGGAAGAGACACACTTGTTGACCTTGTCCATTGCCATGGAGATGAAAAAGGAACCACTTTCATCATTTGAATATCCATTACACCCCTGTGAGACAGCGGCACAGGTGAAAATCAGTACACATTTAACGAAAACTCAGAAAGAGAGAGTGCAACAGGTTCTAGAAAATCATACAGAGGTGTTAACAGACCGACCAGGGCATACAAACTTATTGGAATATGATATGAAACTGATAGACCCCACCCCTGTCTGTATGAAGCCATATTCGATTCCTTTTGCTAAGGAGAAAGCTTTGAAGGAAGAGATAGACTATTTGTTGAAGGAAGGAATTATTTCACACAGTGAATCTTCGTATAGTTCCGGTGTTGTACTCTTAAGGAAGCCCTCTGGAGAACATAGACTCTGTATAGATTACAGGAGACTGAATGCTATTACAGAAGGACAGGTGGATCCATTGCCGGATACAAATCAGCTGTTTGCCAGACTAAATAAAGCTAAATATTTCTCAAAAGTGGATCTGAGTAAAGGATACTATCAGATTCCAGTAAAACCTGAGATCAGACAAAATTGTTGGATGTAAACAATTCGGAGGAACGTAATGAATCCCTGAGTTGCCTCTTTGATTGAGGATATTCCGAATGTTTCATACAGGCTAATAAGAAGATTATGGGATCCACTACGAAAACTCTGCTATCACCAGGTATATGTTATCTCCTCATAACGTACATTTTGAGGAAAATCTAATGTTCTCTGGACATGTCATTGCGCAGACTCAGAGAAGAGAAATGGTGAATAAGGGTTGTGAAGCAGCATTAAGACAAGCAGTCACACTTGCGGCTGTTCAGTAACATAACCGAAAAATATTATTGGTTGTAGAGGTCTGAGGCAGATTTCATGAGTAGTGCCTACTCTGAATGGACCCAACTACATAAAACCATGATAGCACAACAGCAGAGTAAAGTCAAGTTGACTTACATTTATCTATGTGTATATAGAATAAAGGACTGACATAAGATGTCTGTTTTAAGAGGGGAGATGTCGTGAAATATTCTAATCCACATATATAAATTAAAACGTAAATATAAAGCCTAACAAATAACTTCAATAAAAGGAAAGAAGAATGGTAAAGAACAGTGCTGTCACAATGACTGTACTCGAAATCCCCCTTGTTTTCTCCTGCGTCTGCAAATTGTAACGTTTCGCGTTGATAGTAAAGGCCTTCGGCAACATACACGCGTTTCCCCAACACAATAAAATGTGTACTCCAATTCTAAGAAAAACCTTGAGATACGCAAGATGACCTAGATTTAAAATTCCATTCATGTCTTTTTATACACTACGTTACCTAAAACGAAAGACAGATGGACTAAAGATAGAAAGAAGGGAGGGCTGAAAGCGGGGACGCAGGAAATACTACCACAGTCGCGCGATACACAATTACTACCATCACGCGTGTAAGGCCACAAGCACTAGCTTTTTTTTTTTCAAATCGACAGTGAAAAAAAAAAACACTACTACTACAAGAATCAGGTTTAAAAACATGAAAAATGCTTATTAGGAAATATGAAATTCTACTGATTTACATCTAAGCTCCTGACTTTAGTATGACATAACAGTGGAAAAGGCAGGACAGGTGGCGGTTCTAAACAACGAAAAGGAATAAAGAACAAATATACGACTATCTTTGGAAAACACATATTTTGAACGCCGCCGTGTAGCTCACTTTAACTTATATATTATTGTACGGCCGGACTTGCTAACCAAGAATATGTTATGTGTTACGCCTTTAGTCTGTTAATAAAATAGTTATGGCCAAAATACAATAGTGGGAGTGCCTGACAGCATGAAATCATTTCTGCTCATAAAAATTTTTTATAACGTGTTTGAAAAACATTACGTTACGGAAATAGCCTACCATGTTAACTCCTATTTGATTGGCGGGAATGAGATGTAAGACTAAACACGATTAGTTGGACTGCAAATACTAGTTTAGTTGTTAGGGGAAACGTGAGAAGGGTAATATTTTTTGAAAAGTAGGTAAACATGGCATGATTGGTTAGAGCTACCAATATACTCAATTCAGGGCGTCTGTTCCGAGCCACATCTTGTAATAAACCTACTAAGAAACAGTGCGTTGAGCACCAGTGCATATTTTTTATAAATAAAAGCCTGGGACAGAGGCAGATCGGAAGTTGTGCCCATTCATTGCCAGTCAACGAAACTGTTTAATTTTTCCATGAATTGTGGTAAGCTTGAAATATTTGATATCTTTTAATGAAAATTGAATGTAAATTGATAATTTATGTCTGTATATATGTGTGGTTCAGTAGCGAACATGAGGTAAAACCTCTATAGTGCTCCAGCCTGAACAGAAGGTGTCGGAGGAAAGTAAAACTACATGGAATTGCCAAGCAGTACACTGACACCTATATTATTGACTAGAAAGACATAATGCTGGAATTGCAGAGGCGTAGTGATCATTAGGGAGGAATATACTGGTGTAAATTATTTCAGATGAAGCTGACAGTTGGCCTACCGCTCTAAACTCAGTGTTTGTTATGTATTGTGCTCAGTGTAGAAATAGAGTATAAATTAGTTCTGAAGTAGGAGGTACAACCTTCTTGTTTCAGGGACTGTGGTCCTAAAGCTATTGAGCAGTACCTGGTCAGAGCTTTGCTGAATCCAGAGGCGGACAGCATACTCCTTGGTCCATATAGCAAACAGTGAGGTGTCTCCAGAACACAGGGGAGCAATCGAGCAGAGGAGTCTTTTCCTGCCGCCATCACGAAAGTTAAGCCTATGTGGCCAGCGGAGCTCAACATTATGTATACCCCCTTAAACTGACATTGTATTAAAATAAGAGGGGAAATTAATTGTTTTAATGAACGGAACTGAGAACATCTCCAATACTAGTTCCAACAGAAATAAACACTTGAAGTCATGAAGACAAATAACAACATAGCTTGAAAAAAACAACACCAGTATTACCTCATATTACTACTACACAACTGACACACATAGGATAAGATTAATAAAATATGTCACTACAAGATTCATATTGATAAATTCTGTACATATAACTTGTAATTAAAATTGATTGTGAATTCCTGGTTCACTTTGTATTTGAATCAGGACTCATATATATTAATGAAAAGTACTTAATACATATTGATATTTGAAAATTTACCAGTGACTCGTTTAAGATAGTCTCATAGAATGTTTCATGTGTGTGAGTGTCACAGTGTTGTCAAGTGTGGTGGAATAAATTAAATTGTTTATCTGTCTGTTGTTGTTGTGACTTACACTTCATCATATACATACCCTAGACATATAACGTAGTCATCACAATATTCCAGAATAATTCTGACTGAAGTATAAATATGTGGCAGCAAGTAAGGTTATCTGTAAAACACTACACCTATTAGATACAGATACCTTCACAGCTGATCTCAGTCAGTACACTAAGTCCCCTATAGATATTTATAAAATCCCACTTTACCACATATATTGGGGTCCGGTCCGGGATATTGAACTTTCTCCTGTTATATATATTGGGAATTATAAGAATTAAAAGGTATCCCTGGGTGGAATTAAATAAGGTTGAGCTCTCAGTGCCTGTGGTGTCATTAAATAAATAATTATAGATTATATTGTTTAGTTAGATATTATTTACATTTACCTGTTAGAAAATGGCGGACCTGGCCAAATTTCGATCTGCTGCTGTACAGACTGCAAAAGAGTTTGGAATGGACGGGCAAATTATGATTTCTTATGTCACTGCTGAATGTGACAAATATATTGAACGGGAAGAAAGAAGATTAGAAAAAGAGGCCGAAAGAAAGTTAGAGGCTGAAAAGGAAATTAAGAGGTTGCAGATTGAGGCTGACAAAGAGGCTAAAGCATTGGAGGCAGAAAGAGAAGAGAAGAGATTAGCTGCAGAAAGAGAAGACAAAAGATTGGCTGCAGAAAGGGAAGACAAGCGATTAGCTGCAGAAAGGGAAGCAGAAGATAGGAGATTACAGAGGGAACATGAGTTACGACTAAGGGAGTTTGAGTTTCAAGGCCATGCTCCTGAAAATGGTGCCAGTCCCTTTACCTCTGATGCCACTGCTAGCCAGGGAGCCTCAACCTCAGCTATGAACTTTCATTTAGATCATTTTGTTGAGAAAGACGATGATATTGAGAGCTATCTTAATAGATATGAACTATTAGCTACCACATATGGGTTAGAAAGAGAAAGGTGGAGCTTAAAGTTATCTCAAGGACTTCGTGGGGCAGCTTATGAAGTTTTTGCTAAAATGAGCAGAGGTGATCAGGAAAATTATGACATGCTAAAGCAGGCTCTTTTGTTAAGGTATGAAAAGAACGCAGAATTTTATAGGAAAAAAATTTAGGAATGCTAAACTACTGTCAGGTGAAACCTATCACCAGTTCTCTGCACGAATAGAGACATACTTGGAGAAATGGACTTCTCTGGGGAAAACCCAAGATCTTAAGGAAATGATCCTTATAGAACAATTAAGAGAGTCCATGGCTCCAGACCTGAGAAAGTTTCTCATGGAACAAGGTGCAGAGAGGCTGGGTGAGTTGCTAAATGTTGCTGAAAGGTATCAAGCAGCTCAAGCAGAGGTAACAGGTGGATAATTTTAGGGCGCCACAGAACTTTAATAAATTTGATCCTAGGGATCAAAACAAAGGTAAGCACCAGTTTGATAGGCCACGGTATGACAATAAAAATAGAACCCCACAATTCGATGAAAGGAAATATGATGAAAGAAAATCTTTCAACCAAGGGAAAAGGTGGTGTAAAAATTGTCAGATGGACAATCATGACACTGACCGTTGCAGAAGGAAACCTGTGTATATGGCCACCCTTCAGGTCAGGTCGACCTCAAGACAGGAGGAGGATATTATGTTAGATACCACTCCAGAAGAGATGAGGAAGGCACAGGCTGGGGACAAGACCCTCAAGCCTTGTTTCAGGAAATTGTCAACTTGTCATACAACTCCAGGCAAGGGAGATTTTTACATGAAAAACAAGTTGATGTATAGGAAGACTGGAGCTAGATCCAAAGGTCAGGGACAGCTGGTACTTCCAAAAAGATATAGGGCAGACTTAATAAGGAGCCTACATGTGAAACCAGATGGGGACCATGAAAAAATAGGTACCATCATCCAAAAGGTGGCTCACAATTATTATTGGCCCAAAGCAAGATGGGACATTGAGAATTTTGTAGAAAGGTGTAGCATAGCACATGAGGGAACACCCACAAGTGGGAACATTGATCAGGACCTGGACACGCCAAGGGGCAAAATTAGGCCTGAAAATACAAAGAGAAATAAATTTGATAAAGTGGACCAAAGGGAATGGGAAGCCCCTTTTCACGGACAAGCTTCACTTAACTGTTTTACAATGGCCACTATGCGGAGAGTGCAAAAAGATGTCTTACCCCAGGATAAGCCGAAAATCCCTCAATCGGACTTAAACAAACTGGAGGAAGAGGATGTAGAGAGGAAATCTCTCATCAAGAATCTTAAGTGGGGAGAAAGCCCCAGGAAAAAAATTGGTAGCGGTCGTTTTGAGCATGATAATTCTGGGAAGAAAAATCATCACTATAGAGCCTCGAGTGGAAGAGACCATACCGGTGCATGGACAAATAGGTCCACCAAACTAAAGGTCCATATGTAACGCTGTTAAGAACGTGGACGGACGAAAAGGCAGAGGAAAATATTACATCCTCATACCAATATGTGAATGAGCTGACCACTCGTTTAAAAACTGGCTGGAAACTTGCCAATGAAAATTTGAAACAAGCCAGGAAGAAACATGCTGCCTATTATAACAGGAAGGCGAAAGACAGAGATTTGGCTGTGGGAGAGAAGGTACTGCTTCTTCTCCCCGGGAGTCAGAATAAGTTACAAATTGGATGGCAAGGTCCATATACAGTTCTAGAGAAGGTGTCTAGAACAAATTATAAGATAGATAAGAAGGGGAAAGAAAAAATCTATCATGTGAATCTCCTGAAGAAATATTTGGAAAGAGAACATCAGGAAGAGACACACTTGTTGACCTTGTCCATCGCCATGGAGATGAAAAAGGTACCACTTTCATCATTTGAATATCCATTACACCCCTGTGAGACAGCAGCACAGGTGAAAATCAGTACACATTTAACGAAAACTCAGAAAGAGAGAGTGCAACAGGTTCTAGAAAATCATACAGAGGTGTTAACAGACCGACCAGGGCATACAAACTTATTGGAATATGATATGAAACTGATAGACCCCACCCCTGTCTGTATGAAGCCATATTCGATTCCTTTTGCTAAGGAGAAAGCTTTGAAGGAAGAGATAGACTATTTGTTGAAGGAAGGAATTATTTCACACAGTGAATCTTCGTATAGTTCCGGTGTTGTACTCTTAAGGAAGCCCTCTGGAGAACATAGACTCTGTATAGATTACAGGAGACTGAATGCTATTACAGAAGGACAGGTGGATCCATTGCCGGATACAAATCAGCTGTTTGCCAGACTAAATAAAGCTAAATATTTCTCAAAAGTGGATCTGAGTAAAGGATACTATCAGATTCCAGTAAAACCTGAGATCAGACAAAATTGTTGGATGTAAACAATTCGGAGGAACGTAATGAATTACAAGAACTAGTGAAGCAAGTGAACAGTATAAGTCATGAATATGGACTCGACATTAATATTGAGAAAACAAAAACTATGATAATTAGCAAAACAGACGATAAACCCACATTAAAGATAAGCGTAAATGGGAAAATCCTGGAACAAGTCAAGAGCTACGTATATCTTGGTCATATAATAACAGAAGATGGCAGATGTGAAACAGAAATCAAGAAGAGAATAGGAATGGCCAAAGCTACATTCAACAACATGAAACATATACTGACATCCAAACAGTTATCTCATAAATTAAAACTGAGAATCATAAAGTGTTATATATATTCTGCATTTCTGTATGGTGCAGAAACATGGACGATGAATAAGCATTTGGAAGAAAGAATTGAGGCTCTTGAAATGTGGATATATAGAAGAATGGGGCGTATCTCATGGAAAGAGATGAAAACAAATAAGGAGGTCCTAGAAAATCTAGGTATGAAAAGAGAACTAATGAGAGAGGTCAAAGTTCGGCAGCTAAAATACTTTGGCCACATAAAAAGGCATAACACCTTGCAGAAGACCATAACAGAAGGGAGAGTTGAAGGTAAACGTGCAAGGGGAAGACAGCGCTATAAGTGGGAAGATAACATCAAGAGATGGACGGGAAAGAGTCTATCAGAGTGTACCACCAAGACAAGAGACAGAAGACGTTGGAGATCCATTACAGCCAACCTCCGTTGTGGAGATGGCAACTGATGATGATGAATGAATCCCTGAGTTGCCTCTTTGATTGAGGATATTCCGAATGTTTCATACAGGCTAATAAGAAGATTATGGGATCCACTACGAAAACTCTGCTATCACCAGGTATATGTTATATCCTCATAACGTACATTTTGAGGAAAATCTAATGTTCTCTGGACATGTCATTGCGCAGACTCAGAGAAGAGAAATGGTGAATAAGGGTTGTGAAGCAGCATTAAGACAAGCAGTCACACTTGCGGCTGTTCAGTAACATAACCGAAAAATATTATTGGCTGTAGAGGTCTGAGGCAGATTTCATGAGTAGAGCCTACTCTGAATGGACCCAACTACATAAAACCATGATAGCACAACAGCAGAGTAAAGTCAAGTTGACTTACATTTATCTATGTGTATATAGAATAAAGGACTGACATAAGATGTCTGTTTTAAGAGGGGAGATGTCGTGAAATATTCTAATCCACATATATAAATTAAAACGTAAATATA
Source organism: Oreohelix idahoensis (assembly GCA_024509875.1). Classification (NCBI taxonomy): domain Eukaryota; kingdom Metazoa; phylum Mollusca; class Gastropoda; order Stylommatophora; family Oreohelicidae; genus Oreohelix; species Oreohelix idahoensis. The sequence continues at coordinate 142,182 of JAMPIV010019006.1, forward strand.
AAGCCTAACAAATAACTTCAATAAAAGGAAAGAAGAATGGTAAAGAACAGTGCTGTCACAATGACTGTACTCGAAATCCCCCTTGTTTTCTCCTGCGTCTGCAAATTGTAACGTTTCGCGTTGATAGTAAAGGCCTTCGGCAACATACACGCGTTTCCCCAACACAATAAAATGTGTACTCCAATTCTAAGAAAAACCTTGAGATACGCAAGATGACCTAGATTTAAAATTCCATTCATGTCTTTTTATACACTACGTTACCTAAAACGAAAGACAGATGGACTAAAGATAGAAAGAAGGGAGGGCTGAAAGCGGGGACGCAGGAAATACTACCACAGTCGCGCGATACACAATTACTACCATCACGCGTGTAAGGCCACAAGCACTAGCTTTTTTTTTCAAATCGACAGTGAAAAAAAAAACACTACTACTACAAGAATCAGGTTTAAAAACATGAAAAATGCTTATTAGGAAATATGAAATTCTACTGATTTACATCTAAGCTCCTGACTTTAGTATGACATAACAGTGGAAAAGGCAGGACAGGTGGCGGTTCTAAACAACGAAAAGGAATAAAGAACAAATATACGACTATCTTTGGAAAACACATATTTTGAACGCCGCCATGTAGCTCACTTTAACTTATATATTATTGTACGGCCGGACTTGCTAACCAAGAATATGTTATGTGTTACGCCTTTAGTCTGTTAATAAAATAGTTATGGCCAAAATACAATAGTGGGGGTGCCTGACAGCATGAAATCATTTCTGCTCATAAAAATTTTTTATAACGTGTTTGAAAAACATTACGTTACGGAAATAGCCTACCATGTTAAACTCCTATTTGATTGGCGGGAATGAGATGTAAGACTAAACACGATTAGTTGGACTGCAAATACTAGTTTAGTTGTTAGGGGAAACGTGAGAAGGGTAATATTTTTTGAAAAGTAGGTAAACATGGCATGATTGGTTAGAGCTACCAATATACTCAATTCAGGGCGTCTGTTCCGAGCCACATCTTGTAATAAACCTACTAAGAAACAGTGCGTTGAGCACCAGTGCATATTTTTTATAAATAAAAGCCTGGGACAGAGGCAGATCGGAAGTTGTGCCCATTCATTGCCAGTCAACGAAACTGTTTATTTTTCCATGAATTGTGGTAAGCTTGAAATATTTGATATCTTTTAATGAAAATTGAATGTAAATTGATAATTTATGTCTGTATATATGTGTGGTTCAGTAGCGAACATGAGGTAAAACCTCTATAGTGCTCCAGCCTGAACAGAAGGTGTCGGAGGAAAGTAAAACTACATGGAATTGCCAAGCAGTACACTGACACCTATATTATTGACTAGAAAGACATAATGCTGGAATTGCAGAGGCGTAGTGATCATTAGGGAGGAATATACTGGTGTAAATTATTTCAGATGAAGCTGACAGTTGGCCTACCGCTCTAAACTCAGTGTTTGTTATGTATTGTGCTCAGTGTAGAAATAGAGTATAAATTAGTTCTGAAGTAGGAGGTACAACCTTCTTGTTTCAGGGACTGTGGTCCTAAAGCTATTGAGCAGTACCTGGTCAGAGCTTTGCTGAATCCAGAGGCGGACAGCATACTCCTTGGTCCATATAGCAAACAGTGAGGTGTCTCCAGAACACAGGGGAGCAATCGAGCAGAGGAGTCTTTTCCTGCCGCCATCACGAAAGTTAAGCCTATGTGGCCAGCGGAGCTCAACATTATGTATACCCCCTTAAACTGACATTGTATTAAAATAAGAGGGGAAATTAATTGTTTTAATGAACGGAACTGAGAACATCTCCAATACTAGTTCCAACAGAAATAAACACTTGAAGTCATGAAGACAAATAACAACATAGCTTGAAAAAAACAACACCAGTATTACCTCATATTACTACTACACAACTGACACACATAGGATAAGATTAATAAAATATGTCACTACAAGATTCATATTGATAAATTCTGTACATATAACTTGTAATTAAAATTGATTGGGAATTCCTGGTTCACTTTGTATTGGAATCAGGACTCATATATATTAATGAAAAGTACTTAATACATATTGATATTTGAAAATTTACCAGTGACTCGTTTAAGATAGTCTCATAGAATGTTTCATGTGTGTGAGTGTCACAGTGTTGTCAAGTGTGGTGGAATAAATTAAATTGTTTATCTGTCTGTTGTTGTTGTTGTGACTTACACTTCATCATATACATACCCTAGACATATAACGTAGTCATCACAATATTCCAGAATAATTCTGACTGAGGTATAAATATGTGGCAGCAAGTAAGGTTATCTGTAAAACACTACACCTATTAGATACAGATACCTTCACAGCTGATCTCAGTCAGTACACTAAGTCCCCTATAGATATTTATAAAATCCCACTTTACCACAATATCTTTAGTGAATTACTTTGAAAGAATAGTCATGTAGATTTCTGGGGAGATTAGAACCACTCCTTGGTGCGTAAGGCACGTTGAGACATGTGTTTCTCTGGTTGCTCCCGGCGGAGCATGGAAACACCAATGCAGCTGGTGTCCGTTACAGGCCCACAATAAGCATTTTGATGCTATTGCTGTGGTTGTTTCGGGGACGGTAACGATGTGTTTCATGTGATGAGTTCCCAATCTCATCAGGGGTCATATACGACACGCTCGTTACCAGGCGCACCAGTCGTCACTTACGACATGTTCAGAATGCAGTAATGAATATTGAGATGGATCAGTTGCGAGGTAGTGGTCTATGCCCATTAAGGAGAGTATTGGTTGTACATATTGTTTAATTCTATTTGATACATATTTATTTAATTATGGTTATGTGAAGGATGGTTTGAGAGCACGTGGGCTCACTTGGAGATATATATTTCTCTTCTCCGCTCCTGAGCGAGCATGGGGCCAACAGTGTGGTTTGCCTCCATATGAAGCATTCAGATGCTCGTGCAGTAGTAGTTTCGGTAGCAATCTGTGTTACATGGTGAGATTGCCAGCCTCATGCACAACACCATACTAGTCTCATTGGACGACATGCATGAGTGTGTGTGTGTGGTAGCTGAGTGTGTGCTCTTGCAGTAGTGGTTTCGGTAGCAATCTATGTTACACGGTGAGATTGCCAGCTTCATGCACAACACCATACTAGTCTCATTGGACGACACGCATGAGTGTGTGTGTGTGTGATAGTTGGGTGTGTGCTTTTGCAGTAGTGGTTTCGGTAGCAACCTATGTTACACGGTGAGATTGCCAGCTTCATGCACAACACCATACTAGTCGCATTGGACGACACGCATGTGTGTGCGTGTGTGATAGTTGAGTGTGTGCTCTTGCAGTAGTAGTTTCGGTAGCAACCTATGTTACACGGTGAGATTGCCAGCCTAATGCACAACACCATACTAGTCTCTTTGGACGACATGCATGTGTGTGCGTGTGTGATAGTTGAGGGTGTCAGGTGGCGTGGAAGGACTGTTTGGCAGGTGAGAGTATCAACTATTATGATTTTAACTATTCGTTGCTTTGTTTGCTTCTTCAGATTAGCAACTGAGCACTAGCTGGGTGTTTTGTTTTGTTTGGTGTTTTGTTCGCTTTGTTATTTGTTTAATGTTTGCTTCAGTGTGCTCTTAGTCACTGAATGGGTTGTAAAAATAAATACAGCCCCTGCCTTTAGAATCAAGAGTTTTATTGTTGAATCGGGTCGGTTGCGAGTGTGCAAGAGAGTGATCAAATATCACAACATCATCATCACCATCTCGCCCACCCTATCACAACAACATAACATTAAAAAGGCAGAGACACTAGGTTATGGATGGAACACGAAATAAAATAACAACAACAAACAGTGTTGAAATCAGTCAAGTTGTGTTATGACCGAAGACGCAGCAACAGTGATAAATGCAGCCAGCGACCCATAGCTTGACTGCTTGCGTCAGGGTCAGCGAACCAGAGCTGACCAAGACCCTACTCCACCTCCAAGTGGTGGTCCTGGAGAAAGTTTGAGTAAAATTCAACTTATAGGCCATCTGGACCAGGGGTTTTCTGTTTTTGTAGTGTATTTAAGGCGGACTATAGGTTGTTTACAGAGCGCTGTCTCCCTCCCCGCGCGAGCGAGCGAGCGACGAAATGCTCTGTTCAGACAGTTATCTGGTTGATCCTGTCAGTAGTCATATGCTTGTCTCAAAGATTAAGCCATGCATGTCTAAGTTCACACTGTCTCAAGGTGAAACCGCGAATGGCTCATTAAATCAGTCGAGGTTCCTTAGATGACACGATCCTACTTGGATAACTGTGGCAATTCTAGAGCTAATACATGCTTACCAAGCTCCGACCCCGCCGCAGGCGATCTTTGTCCTCTCAAGGCTGTGTGTGGTCCTGGTTGCCGGGTCCTCCCAGCATAGCGGAGGCAGCGAAGGGTGCTGTGCCAGTACCAGATTTGCTCTTTTTCGCGGACCTTCCGTCCCGAATAAATTTTGGCTGGACTGACGTCTCGGGTGAGCGATGGTTTTATAGCGGCAGAAGGAGAGTACACACGAGGGCAAGTTCGGGCACAGCGGATTGATCACCCGCTTGCTAGCCACATTGATTACGGAAACGACAATTAATATTCTGTTGTACCAATAAACGCCTTTAGGCGTAACGGAACAACGGATAATTTCTTGTTGCCCTAAGACGCCGCAAGGCGTAATGGCCGCAAACTGCTTGGTCGGTCGACGGCTAAGGATGGAAGAAGAAGATAGGTTGTTTACTGTGTGAGGTTCATCCTAAATGTTTTTCTGTGATCATTCAACCATGAGCTGTAGGATAGGGGAAACTAATTTGTGGCTGTGTAGAATCCTGCGTGTATAACTGAGATTAAGACTCGTGAAAGGCTTTGATGAATGTGTCTGCTCTTTTGTATGTTTTGTTCGATTGTTAGAAATTGTTTATCGGTGTCTCTTGTATTGGAGTATGTAGTTTGGTTCTTACTTGAGCCCCTTTAAATGTATATTGATCATACTTTGCTATTTCGTATTGTAGTGAACAAATGTGCGGGGCATTCCTGTCTAATTGTTAGGAAGTGCTTTTTCTAACATCCGTTTTTGCTTTTTAATATTTTTATTTTTGGTATATGAGTTGCAATAAACTTTGTTACTTCCTTTTAAAAAAATATGATCCGTTCGCCCCAGTTTTTTACATCTATAGGGTACTGTGACACGTTGAAGATTTACGACAGCGATGTCCGGCACCCATGATTAAGGGCTTGGGACAGAGCGACCGCCAAGCATTCAAACAGTGGTCGTTAAATAGTGGCAGGTAAAATCGGAACACGGGACTTTTTTGTTGACGGTGTATCTATGGAACGCTGTGACACGTTGAAGTTTTACGACCAACTGTCACCGGGGGACCTACTACTATGACTATAGCATAATTCGTGCTAATTGTTAGGAAGAATAGTAACGAGGTTTTATGGAAATAGATTTAAGATAGGCGAGTATCAGATTGAAACTAGAACTAAGTTAATAGCCGAAATACTTCCATCGGGAGACCAATAAAATAAATAGGGAAATATTAAGCAGCCCAACCAAAAGGCTGGAAAAGCCCGCACTATTTTTGGGGAAGGCAAACTTCGGGATGATAAGGCGATTGATCTTGGAATGCCGGTGTGTACAGATGTACAACCGGAGATCTTGAAGTTCTCAAGACATCGACTCGGTAAAGATAGTATTACTTAAATGTGTGGGAAATTCTGTATGCTGTAAGTAGAACTTCAAGTGACTTATTTAACAGTGCAGAGATATACAGTAGTTATAAAAGGCCACGAGATTCAGAGCTTAAAACACAGTGTTGTTATTGTTGGCCTGCTCACAACACGCAGTCACGATAAAGAATGGTAACCGCACGAGTGAGAAGGTCGTAGTACTTTCACGTGCAGTGCGATTCATAGTATCAGATTTACAACCCCAGGAGTCAACTGAATAACTTAATCATTCGTTCAGGGTGATTGGAGATTTGTGAATATTAATATGGAAGAGGAGATTTTTGAACATTAATATGGAAGATGAGTTTGTGAATATTGTTGTGGAAAAGGCATTTTTAAGTTTTCACGCACAAAAAGATATAATAAGAACGGACATATGATAGACAGGCTAGGAATTACTCATTTCCACAGATAGCAAGCTGAATTATAAGAAATGAAGCAGAGCTTGTAAAATAACAGATTTAGCTACAAAATCTGATAAGAGAATTAGAGACACTATTGTGAAAGAATAATTACTCATGTGCATAGATAGCAAGGAGAAGGTAACCAGTAAACGACCAGCACACATATACATTGTTATGTGGATTAGTAAGAAGAAAACTGTATACATTTGACTTTGTTTACTATGCATTGGTAGAATTACCTAAATAAAATTGTTGTTTTGGATCTGGAGAGTTTACTCTATTATCTCTCGTTGATGAAGTCTTACAGTAAAGATATATGAAGAAATACATGCAAATAATTGTCACGCCACATATAACAACAAAGAGGAAGTTTGGAACGGACTAGGTTACAGATATCAACAAGAATAAAGACCTCTGGCAGTATACCAGTATTCCTTACATGGATGATATAAAAAAAATCTACACTATACTAATCACTTCCCCACGGTCATACAACCAAATGTGTCCGGAACCTGTAATTATGGGGACTGGGACTATGACGACGACCGCCAGCATGGAAAGTTGGCAAATAGCGGTTGAAAATAGGGTTTTTTTTCAACACTACAATTACAAAATTTGCAATGTGTAACTTTTAGAGTACAAGAGTGGGTAAATGACTGCGTGCAAGGAATGAAAGTTTTTTTTTTTCTTTGTTTTATTTTTTTTTTTTAACAGCTGCTCATTGCATTTTCATTTTTATACTTATTTTCATACTATTGTCAATGTTTCAATGCAAAGGGCTTTGTAAATTTCCACGGAATGTGAATAAAGATGTTAAAATTAAAAAACTAAAAATAAAAAACCCGTCGCTTGAAAAGATGGTCAGACAGATTATGCGTAAAATATGTCGCTGACCGTCTGAGACTTTCCCCATGCTATGTCCGGCATAAAGAGTAAAATCTATGAAGGGGAAAAATGGAATGCCAAATAAAAGCGATCATATACAACAACAAAGTTATTTATGAATACGAACATTTTAAAAAAATTATTTCCAAACAACAACTATAAAAACGCACTGGGAAAGGGGGGGGGCATTTTTGTTTGGGCCAAACCCACTTTTTTGCTTGGGACTGAAAGAGCTTATTGTACTATTGCATTGAGGTGTGCTTCTAAAGTGCATTCTCAAGAGAGTGGTACCAGTTTTAAGGGGAGCATAGGCTAAACTTTCTTAATAATTCTGACTATATCCGACTGCTTTTATTTCTAAACATCGTAAGTAGACGTGTCCACGTTGTTCCGTTATTACATTTGTAAGCAATCGACACATCACTATGATGACAAAAATCAACCTTGATGTCAGCGACGACTGTGAAAGAGGCTCGTTGCATCAAAACGACACTTGTGCTTTCCATATGAGGTATGCAGGCGGGGCGTGCTACGTACGCGCTAATATCGGCAATGCTTACAGGGCCGTGTGGCATCATGCTGAACGGTACATCATCGATATCATAACCCTCCACTCCCAAAGGAGCATAGGCCTACAACAAACACATGCCAAGTGCTCCTGTCACGTGCCATCATCTCAAGTTCTTTCCACGTTCTCCTCATCATTTTCACTTCTGTTTCCAGCTCTCTTCTCCACGTGCTTCTTGGTCTACATCTGCCTTTCTTGTCATCGTTACGCCAGGAATTAGGGCTATATTTCAAGTACAGGGTGTTTATAAAGTCGCTGTGCAGTGAAATTTACGCCCGGGCGAGACTACGTCACCAGAAATGTGGTTTTCAATTGGGGCTTGTTGTGTAATGCTGCACACGGGATTGTGGAACACAGCATTGGAACACAGAATATCATGACGTAAATTTGCATCATTCGTGACGTAATGTCTAAAATATTTTTCAAATTCACTGCACAGCGACTTTATAAGCACCCTGTACTAGTTAAGCGCACTTTTTGCAAAGCGTATTTCAATTTGTATTTGTGGTTTTTTTTTATTAAATACGACACTGCACTGGTTTTGAACAGTATCTATCTAAGAGGGACGTCATTGATCGTCCGCACGAGTTGCTATACGACCATTGGTCGTGGCCATTTGTGATATGAGTATAGTCCATGATGGACGTTAGTGTTGATGAGTCCCTGGCTATGGGACATGTGAATAGTAACTAATATTCGCAGCCAGTGTTTGGCTTGCAGATGATGAACCCGTGGGCCATTATCTATGATGTATTAGCCACGTCAGGCAATAAGTACGTACGGTACATGTTAGCCACCATTTATATTTTATTAATACGGGCCACGGAGATATAAGTGTTTTGTCGGACCGCATACTTCAACTAGGGCATATGATGCCTAGTTGCTAGTCTTAATCGGCCAAGACCAGTTGGAGTCTATTTCAAATATGTATGCTGATCGTCAATTGTATGAAATGCCCTGTCTGTTATATGCTGATGTACAACCCGTTAATAAATGTCTTCGTTAAATCGTAAAATATATATATATATATATATATATATATATATATATATATATATATATATATATATATATATATATATATATATATATATATATTCAACCACTTACATCTACACACACACAGATACGTGACGACAATTAGACGCACAGATGTGAAAACTATATCTATGGAATAGGGGATCTTTTGGGACAAGCTGACCGACACACGTATATAAAATTTATGTAAATTTTATTTATCATAAAGAAACTTCACAACGACAATATGTTGAATATCAAATCAAATACAAATAAATATAGGTTAATGAATTTATTAAAGAGTTAGACTCATGGGTTTAATCATCCCTCCCTCTGTTGAGACAAGAATCCCGTTAGAAGAAAAGTTATTAACCCCCCAAAAGAGTCAAAGGTTTTTACGTTATGGTCTAAAAAAATTTCCTCTACAGTAAAGAACAGAGTTTATATGTTAGTCTATTCTGAAAGGAATAAAGGGACAGCATTAGCAAAACTTGCATAAAAAACACAAAGTGGGTGCATGAATTTATACTATATATATATATATATATATATATATATATATATATATATATATATATATATATATATATATATATATATGAGAATTATTCAGTCATCCTTTCTCTCATTCTCAGACGATCGTGGCCACGTGCATACTTTCTTACCTAACACTTGTGTGGTAACTTCTGGAACAATCTTTAGGACACGCACATACAGCAACTCCCGTGTTATTTTTGGCAAAGGGAACCCCAGCTCTACAAAGACAGATTGAATTCACTTCTCCGGGGAACGTTCCCTTTGTTATTATTATTAAGGATTACTGTTTATGTCACATTTAACTTGTCCAGGCAAGAAAGTTAACGGCGAGCACAGTGTCAATAGCTTGAGGATTCCCTAACTAGGAATGACAGGTCGATAACTTCTCTCAGTATAAAATTCTGTGTCACACCACAAATGTTCAACGTCAGGAACTATTAGTGTTGGTTATGTCACCGCAACGGGCCGACTGTAAATTAGATGTTGCAAAAGAACTCTGGGACTATATGCCCAGTTACAAAGTCGCTATTTAATGTTCGTTGGGTTGGTATTCGGTCTCTCTCTGTGTGTAAACACAACCTCAGACCAGATTTACCTTGAAGACCCAGAACTAAGTTAACAATGTTCGTTAGTATGAGTATTTTCAGATTTACATGGAAGCCGCTGGTAAGATTTAGGGTTTGGCCCAAATACTGTATAGGGAGAAAAATACTAATACTTAACATAATATAGTATTATTCACAATCCTTTCCTTACCCCGCGTAACATAGAATATATTTATCCACTTCGGTTATTTAACTTAAATTAGAAACTATAAGCTTAGAGCTTGTCTCATCGTTTAAAAAAAAACTTCCGTGAAATAAATTCTAGTCATTTAAAAAGAATCAATCATCATGAATTAGAAATAAATACATATTTCGTCAATACTCATGATGAATCAGTGCATTTACTTAGTTGGTTAAAATATTCTCTGACTGGTTACTAGCAGTTAATAACATTTATATTATAGCTGGAAGAGTTTAGCTAGAAATTATTATTTATTCTGCTATCCAATGTCACACAGTAAAACTTAGAGAATATCACTGACGGACCTAACTAGTAAATCACTCCGCACAAAATCTTTAGAGAAATATAATAGACGATAAGATTAGTGAAATCACTCAAACTACTAGTAGATATATTACCTTCACACAAACTTCTAAGACTATCTCCACGAGAAACTAAGACTCTACTCTTAATACAAAGGGTTCTAGAAGTCGAGCTAGATGTCTTTACAGTCTGATGATGAGTACTGGACAAATTGAGTTAGATTTCTGGGGTATATATATATCTCTCTGAAATCAAAAGGTAATATACATTATAAGCCGAAAACCAGACGATCTTCCAGATGTTAGCACTTACGGGAATTTCTACGTTCAGATTTTGGAAACCCGCTCATCAAATATCTTTCTCACACTCAAGGCAAAAACCAGACTCACGCTCTCTCTTAGATCAGACATCGGCAATTTGCTAATCAGTGTGAGTTTTCTTCAAGTCTCTGCTCGTATTCAAGCGAGAAAGGTCCTTAGATCTTTCGATTCGCCGTGTTTAATTACTTTCTAGCGAGCGGGTTAACAAGGGACGTAATAAAATGTGATCACCTTGTTTCCCAAATTATCTGATCCCATACTCAATTTTATTTCCCTGACGTTTTATTACAGCTGTCTGATCTCTTACAACGATTCTCGATCGCTGGTGCTCAAAATTAAATGAAGCCGGCTCACATATGCTAATCCGGTCTGCTGACAAACTCTCATCAAAGGGAATAGCGCACAGCACTAAATTAGGCGTGATAAATTAGAAAAAGAAAAGACAGATCTCTGAATATGGAAGGTTTAAGTTAAAACAGGCGTAGGTGAAGCTAAGTAAAAGAAAAATGAAGATAAAGAAATATATATTTGAAATGTTATTTACATAATCTGTCACAATTACTACAACATTACTATGCAAATCAGTTACACCATAATAGAGAACTCACATGAAATACTAAACCCAAAACATCAAGCTCATCATTATCAGATGCCATCTCCACAACGACGGTTGGCTGTAATGGATCGCCAACGTCTTCTGTCTCTTGTCTTGGTGGTGCACTCTTGATGTTATCTTCCCACTTATAGCGCTGTCTTCCCCTTGAAAGTTTGCCTTCACCTCTCCCTTCTATTATGGTCTTCTGCAAGGTGTTATGTCTTTTTATGTGGCCAAAGTATTTTAGCTGAACTTTGATCTCCCTCATTAGTTCTCTTTTCATACCTAGATCTTGTAGAACTTCCTTATTTGTTTTCTTCTCTTTCCATGAGATACGCCCCATTCTTCTATATATCCACATTTCAAGAGCCTCAATTCTTTCCTCCAAATGCTTATTCATCGTCCATGTTTCTGCACCATACAGAAATGCAGAATATATATAACACTTTATGATTCTCAGTTTTAATTTGTTAGATAACTGTTTAGATGTCAGTATATGTTTCATGTTGTTGAATGTAGCTTTGGCCATTCCTATTCTCTACTTGATTTCTGTTTCACATCTGCCATCTTCTGTTATTATATGACCAAGATATACGTAGCTCTTGACTTGTTCCAGGATTTTCCCATTTACGCTTATCTGCTCATTTCACTTCCCCTTAACAACTCTAGTTAGCTTTCTTAAACCATTTTTCTGTACTTTCTCTCATTCTTAAAGTCCCAAGCTACCGGTCACACTCTGATGCTTTTCTTTGACAAAAGTTCTGAAATTTTTTCCCGATTACATCACTCAGTTCGGATAAGTACTGAATAAGTGGTTTAGCTCATATATACCCTTCAAAAGAAGTTAAGGACCAGTAGGTGAAAATGACCCAAAAATAATAAACATTATAAAAATTATATTTCATAAGCAATTAATCTGACATTGATTTTTCTCGAACGACAAACATTCAACACGTGCTGCGTGGGCCACCAGCATACCGTGTGGCTAGTGTTCAGCTCAGCAAGCTCGCTGAAAAAATGCTGCTGAGACACCAAAATGTGGGTGTTTTTAATGATGTCTGAGCATGAAAAAAATACCTGCTATTCCAAAAATGCGTGATGCATGTGGGAGACTATAGTGTTGGTCTTGAGCTCTACTCACAAAATTGTCTTTATAAGCAACACAAGTGCTGCATAACCATTGCACAACAACATGCCTCAACGACGAAAGCTGAGTGTTGTGGATAAAGGAAGAGCCAGTGCGTGGTTGCAGGAAGGTCTTACTGTCCGAAATGTCGCTCAGAGGCTTGCATGAAAATAGTGTTAATTGTCACTGATAAGCTTGTCATGTTATATTTTGAAGTGTTGTGTTTTTATTGTTCATTTTGATTTCACTTTGCACCCTTAATAAAAATGGTCCTTAACTTCTTTTGAAGGGTATATATTGTGACGGGTTGGTTGGTGTGTGTGTTTGCTGCTGTTCCTTCGTTCTTCTATTATTGATTGAAGAGTAAAATCACTTTCTAGGTGTAGTTAATGTTTGGTATTGATTGTTAGCTCTGACCATCAGAACATCCCTTCGACGTTCTGATTTGCATATTATATATTAGTTGATTTCCCTTGTGGGAGAGCTATCGTGCTGGAAAACGTAAACATTAACAGCTGTGAACCAAACCCGAAACGTAAGTAAAGATCAAGCCTTCTGTTCTGAGTCCACATGTATTCATACAAAAGACGATATCCGACATTCACAAAACTTCATGTACAGTTCAGCATAACAATGAATTCCAAATAATATCAGTAAGTATCCGTCCGTGTCAAAACAATATGTCAGATGAACATCGTGGCTATATACGTGCGCTGTTGTAGTCAACAGCCAGAAATGAGCGCATGAGTTCTTGACAGCTACAATTTGAATCATAATGCGATTCTCCTTCCATAATTTAATTTAATTTAATTAATCTCATACTTAGATTAATATCCGAACTGACCCTGAGTTCTACATTGATTCATATATATAATATAGGCTATATACTAAGCCTTTTTCCTTGGAAGTAATACAAGACACGACTTTCTTGCTTGACGGATAGCGTAACAAGGGCCATGTAACCAAGTCACCCAGCGTGACCTTCCCAACGCGAATGCGTCATAATCTCCGCATATATTTCGCGTTCAGTATACCGTAAAATATCGACATATTCTATAAATGTTAATGACCCCTAAACGTTGCGCACGGCTAAACCCCAGCAGACGCCGTCATTTAAAATAACACAGTAACAGATTTCCTGTCAGACGGGGGGAAAAAAATCTATTAGATAGATTTTTTTTTGGAATAATATTAATCAAATTATCAAAAATTTAACAAAACCCGACGTATGACCTACGATGTTCTATCTAGAACAGTGTCGTGGTCATGTCAGTAATATCTTATAATAAAATCAACGTCATGTCATACATATAACTTATATTAAAGAAGGAAATGTCATTGTCACTAACTAATTAACTAATTAATTTGTTGTATGTATCGACTAACTAATAATGTGAGGTGTTATTAAAATTATTCTAACTAATTAAAATAATTAATTATAATATGTACGTATGGTACTAACTAATTAATATCTAATTGAAGAAAATGAGAAATAGTATAAGAGAGTAAAAGAAATAAAAATTGAGAAGTACGGACAATTAAAACTAAATATTAAAGTATACATTAAATTAGAATGCGTGTGAAAATGTAGTGTAAGGATAGATACCTAATTAAATTAAAGCAATCAGAAGAAAAGAACAGAAAAAATTCATACATTTTAACTATAAATATGAAATGTCATAATCTAATATCTATTACCTTAATAATTACACTAATTAAAAGGTTTAATTGGTGTGATATTATTTTGTTTCATCTTTTCTTAGTATATTTTATTTTTTTATTTCATCACACTTTAACTTTATTTTGTTATATATTAATTTAATAACTAGAAAATTTAACAATATCGGACATGAAGATCCAATCGTTGTTACCTCCTATTGACTTGTATGAAAGTTCATTAAAATCCAAGGTTCATATTATCGAATTATGATATGATTATCCAATCATCGTTAGTTCCTTTATTAAACTTTGAACGTAAACTGAATAAGTCATCACCGTATCTGTCCCTTCTACATCAGAGATTGTTCCTTTTTTAACAGTTTTCAATCGAAATGAGTGATACGCAAAGTGGAAGTGAAGTCCAAATTTTCAAACGATCCGTAAAACTTGATATTTTGATCACAATAGTTTATTTTGAAATGTCCTTATTTAAGTAGGAAGTCCAAATAAAGTGTTGTATATTCTGACGTGGCATTAATACCGTTCATTGCAAATGTAATGCTTGATTATTCAGAAAATTTTCTTGAAATAGTAATATTCATTCAGAATCCGTAGGATGTCTGGACAACGTATCGGCTATGACGTTCTCAGTTCTTGGTATTGACTGTATTTCGAACTCATATGGTTGCAACGCAATAGCAAATCGTGCAAGTTTTGCACTTTTATGGTTTGAACGACGTAATTCTGCCACAGATTTCTGATCAGTCTGGATCAGAAATGGAGATCCCAGCAAAAATTTTTCTAGTTTGGTAATTGCCCAGATTACGGCGAGCAATTCTCGGTCTACAGTCGAATATTTAGTCTCCGGAGGTTTCAGCTTGCGTGAGATATAAAGTACAGGGTGAAGGACATCATCATGATATTGGAGTAGACAAGCCCCGAGTCCGTAATTACTCGCATCTGTACGTAGAACAAACTTTTTAGAGGCATCTGATAATCTTAAAACAGGTGGGCATGAAAAAATGTTTAAGATAGTGCGAAAAGTTTTGTCACATTCGTCTGTCCAATTTATCCTTAATGGCATGTTCTTCTTTAGTAACGATGACAGGACAGCCGTGATGGATGATAAGTGAGGTACAAATCTGCTATAGTATTGGATTAACCCTAACAGACTCCTAACCTGTTTCTTCGTTTGAGGAACAGATAAATTTAATATTTTAGAAACCGTACTGGGAATTGTTTGGATACGTCCTGATCCAATAATGTGTCCCAGGAATGTTATCTCATTACACGCTATTTGAATTTTAGTTGGTTTAGCGGTTAAATGGTTATTCCGCAATATTTCCAAAACTGATTTAAGACCCAAAAAATGTTCCTCAAATGATGAACTAAACAAACATATGTCGTCAATGTAGGTAATTATATCTGATCTACCTGCTAAAATTTTTCGCATCATGCGAATAAAGGTAGCTGGAGCATTCATTAGCCCAAAAGGCATCACGTTCCACTGATAAAGACCTTGTGGAGTTGAGAATGCTGTGTAGTATTTGGCTCTTTCGGTTAGTGGAATCTGCCAATAACCTTTGGTTAAGTCAATTTTAGTGAAAAGTGTAGCATTGGATAGACGAGGAAGTAAATCGTCAAGGATAGGATGTGGTTCGCTATCAGGTACTGTCTGCGCATTAAGTTTCCTATAGTCAACACATAAACGTATGTTGTTGTCCTTTTTCCGGACAATGACTAAAAGAGAAGAAAATGGAGATGTACTAGTCTCAATAATACCTAATGATATCATCTGTTCGAGTTCCTGAGATGTCTTACTCAGAAAATGTAGAGGTACAGAATAAGGATGAACACGAATTGGTGTATCATCGTTTAGAATAATATCGTGACTAATTACAGATGTGCAACCCGGTACATCCGTTAACACATCTGGGAAAGATTGTAGAAGATCAGCAATGCGTTGATGCTGTTGCGGTGTAACCGTAGAAGAAATGGTCACATCACGCCAAGATTCAGTAGATTGGACAATAAGTACAGGTAAAGGCATCTGCACTTCAGGAAAAGAAGATTCTTCCACCTGTATAACAGATAGATTAGAATAATGACAAGTAGATACAGTATTGTCATCTAGTTCATGAAAAATTGACTGTAAGTGTATAGGACGTGTATGAAATTGCTTGAGCATATTAATATGGAATATCTTTCTGTGTCCCTTGATATCTAAGACGTAATCAACGTCTGAAATTTTATCAGTAACTTTATAAGGACCAGTCCATGAGATCAATAACTTATTGTTATTGTGAGGGAGTAATACATAAGCCTCATCGCCTGGGAATAATTGGCGTAATCGTCTAGATTGATTTTGTATAGATCGAGCCTTAGCTTTTGCAGCCTCAGAAGAAGCTGTTGCCAATTGGCAAGACTCAATAATATTATTCCGAAGATTAATCACATACTCATAAGATGACTGAGTGTCCTGAGTCATCTCTGCATCAATTAATAAATCTTTTATCAGTCCCATAGGACCTCTCGGAGGGGCACCAAAAACTAACTCAAAGGGAGAGAAGCCAGTTTGTTCATGTGGCACCTCTCGGTAAGCAAACAGGACAGCTGGGAGTGCTCTGTCCCAGTCCTGAGGGTGTTTAACAGTAACCTTATGTAAAAGTTGCTTAAGCGTACGGTTAAGTCTTTCAACTGCACCGTTACTCATGGGATGATAAATGCTACTCAAATTCCTATCAATGTTCCAGGTTTTCATTACTTCCTTCATGGTATCGGATATAAACTGTGACCCATGGTCAGATAATAATTTTCTAGGAAACCCTATTCTAGAAAAAATTAGATGTAATGCATCAGCTACATCTGTGGTAGTGGTGGTCTTCAATGGAATGGCTTCTGGCCATCGTGTGCATAAATCAATGCACGTGAGAACAAATCTATGTCCTCTCGCAGATGGTAGAAGTGGACCAATTATATCTATGGCCATCTTGTCAAAAGGTCGTACTGAGATATCGCAAGCCTGAATAGGCGCCGTGTGAAAAGCTCCACGTGCTTTCACTTCCTGGCACGTAGTACAAGAACGTACATACTGCGAAATATCCCGTGATACTCCTGGCCAAAAGAATGAAGACAATACTCGAGATCGTGTTCGAGTATATCACATATGTCCTGCACACTGCGAATCATGCGCGTGTTGAAGAATGTACCGTCTAAAAGCAGCCGGTACCATCACTTGTTGTTATACCTGTGATTTATCACTAAAACATCTAATCAGTATATCATTTTTAACAACAAACCAATGTTTGTTATTATTACTTGATGTTAAATTATCAACCTTATTAACTAGGTTAAAAAATTTATTTAAAGATTTGTCATTTTTTGTTTGTTTGCAAATGATTCCCTGTCAATAGGTGAATTGACCTCAATATCCTCCTGTTTCTCTGCATCCATCTTATTATCATTGACACTCTCCATGAGCATAGTCTGAGCTCTAGTTGTCACGGCGTTTCCAGTGCATAGATTTGTCTCTCCCATTCAATAATATCTTCTGGTGAACAATCCTTGCTGCCGTGTATGCGACCCACCATAAGGTCTGCAATCGGCTTTTTCAGCATGCATACCTTCACGTTCCCTGTGAAAAAAGGTGTTTTAACATGGATAATAGCTGTGGGGTAAAACTCAATAGTTCCCCCAAAAGTCATGCAACGGACATATTCCCCCGTTGCACAGCTAGGATGTACCAGCGACTGTCGCACTCCAATGGTTGTGGACCCCGAATCTCTCAATACAGAAACTATAGAACCGTTAACTATCCCTCTGTTAAAAATCAGAGAGCCTGTTCCATCATTGGCTGCAAGACCTACTTCTGGTGGAATGTGTCCGCAGTTTAGCACTGTCTCCTTTGCCTTCTGAAAAATAAGATTGCATTGTGGGCAACTATTTGCCACGTTATAATTTATAGCAAAGCATGCAGCAGAAGAATGCATTGTATTATCGTTAGGTGGAACCTGAACCTTAGGAGTGATATCATTTGTGACTGCTGCCCCGGTATTATGGTTATAATGTGAAGATCCACGAGAATGAGAACGATTACGAGAATAATTAGTTGAATTATCCCGTTGTCGTCTATTGTAATTGTTATCTCGATGTCTCGAGTTATAATTATCGCTATTCTTCCAATTGTCACCATTATTATATTGATATGACCGATTATAACTTGAGTTACGTGGATTACTGTTGTATCTTGACTGAGGTGAATAATTTCTGTTTTGTTGTCTTCCTCTATTAAAGTTATTGTTAAAGTTATTCTGTCCCTTATGAAAATTAATGTCATAGTTTCCTTTTAACCTACCTCTGTCTACACTGTGTGTTCTTGGTTTGTTATTACTATGATATGCCATATTGGAGGCTACAGGAAGATGTTCTCTTATCAACGAGCCAGAAATATTAGCATTCGGATGAGCTGTGCAGTAATTTAAAGAAATTTTTTCTAACTCATCAATAGTTTCTGGTTTTCTTTCTTGCAGATAAGCAAAGAATGGTTGGCTAACAGAAGATAATACTTTATCCCTCAATAACAAATCGACTAACTTGTCGTAAGATTTGTTGACACCTGCCAGTTCAACCCATCTGTTAAAAGTATTGCGTATGTTAGCAATAAATCCTGTAAAATCTTTATTATTATCTGGCAACAAACTTTTGAAACGTAATCTACATGCCTCTTCGTTCAAGTGGAAACGACGTAATAACAAAGTCTTAATGGCCTCATAGTCTGTGGCTAATGTAGGATCAATATTTTGTGCTGCACTTGCAGGTTCTCCATCCAGAAATTCCTTGAGTTTAAGTGCCCATGTTGTTTTGTCAAGGTTATTTACCTTACATATATCCTCAAAGCGCGCCAGCCATGATGATAGGTCGTCCACGTGTAATTTGAAAGGTGGTAGCTTAAAGTAATAATTGCCCTTAAGTCGGTTGGAAGAAGATCCAGATTGAGCAATATCATTTTGGCTTGCTGCAGCACCCTGTGAATTAAGTTTTGCTGTTTCCAATTTAAGCCGTTGTAATTCCATTTCTTGCTGCAGTATGACTTCCTGTCGTTTCAATTTATTCTCTTCTTCAATCCGTAGGATTTCATCTCTTGCCATCTTTCTTTCTTCCTCTTCTTTAGCAATAGCTTTCTTTTCAGCCTCTTTTCTTTCAAGTGCTTCCATCTCTGCCTTATGGTTCGCAAGTTGTTGTTCCGCAAATTCAAGAAGTGCATCTCCTTTTTTGTTACAATCTTTTCCAATTTTAATGAAATGATCCAAGGTAAGCATTCTTGAAGTTGAATTATTTAAGTATTCAATTACTTATGTCTTGTAATCACCACCAGAATCTATGTCGATAATTATAATTACTCAACGAATGAATAATTAATATAAGAAATTGTAGTATTCCCGTACTGTTATTTATAAGTTCCACAAATCTGTAATATTTTGTAAAAATATTATATATATATATATATATACCCGCTAATATCTATCATAAATAGTTATGATAGTTAGTTATACAAGGTGCTGAAATTATATCATGCACTTAATATTAATATTCAATAATTATGGGTATTATTCCTAAATAATTAGGTTATTTAATCTTAATTGTCACCAAGTTCCCACTGTAGTACTGAGAAAGTGTACTAATTAATATTTAATATGTCTTAATATGTTATAAAGTTATAATGATTAATCATAGTATATTATGTCATAATCATGAGCAATAAAGTGCATTGCCCATTTCTTGGACCATCACTGCAAATTGGTGCAAAGTCCCTAATTCCCCTATAAAACTCATAAAAATTTAATCATATTAATCTATACTCTTATTAATGAATAAATTATAGCATTAATATTAAATTATAAAGGGATGAAATGAAGACAAACAATACAATGGGTTAACCAAGGATTACAGAACGTTATTAACATACACCAAAGACATTTTCACAATAAAAATGCATTTACAACTAAGTTGACTAGACCGGAAGTGAGAATTAAAGAATGAAATGAATAGATAATTAACCTGCGTACACAACAATTAGTAACGTATACATGGACTCATTAACGGTTGTACAACAAAAATATAAACTGAAAGATAGTAAGGTCAGAAAAAACACGATAGATTACAAACATTGTTAAAGAACTGAATAAAAATTAGAACCAAATACACTAGAATACCACAGTTATAACACGACTATACAACTAACATGCAAGATGAATTTATGCAAGTCCGAACGACACGATCACCGATAATGTATTCGACGCGTTCTTCGCGAAAAGCTATTAATTCACGGCCTTAAGAACAATTACAATCAATTCGTAGCATCCAAGGAGCCATAGAACTGATTATAATTCGCCGCCCATCCAAACCCGCTACATGTAAAAAGACAGAAACAATATTTAACATGGCTACAAAAAAAAAGAACATGGCGTTATCGGACAAACAGGACGAAATATGGTAACGTTTAAAATCAGTTACTTATCTTTTTTGGCAGTAATACAGTACATTATCTGCTTCGCCAACAGACTCGCGAGCTTGTTTGAAACATTGAAGGCATTAGTAATACGTTTCATTTGTTGTTTGAGAGCTCCAAATAAATTTTTTTGAAGGACATTGAATGTTGCTGACTTTTGCAACCGTTTGTACTGTTGTCAAGGGCATGACGTCACCGGTGTTTTTGCATAATAATGTCCGTTTCGGCTCGAAAGGAAAAATGTCTTATTTTTTTTAGGTTCGCTCTTTTGAAAATTTCACGACCACTAATGGCCACCAGTTGTGACGGGTTGGTTGGTGTTTGTGTTTGCTGCTGTTCCTTCGTTCTTCTATTATTGATTGAAGAGTAAAATCACTTTCTAGATGTAGTTAATGTTTGGTATTGATTGTTAGCTCTGACCATCAGAACATCCCTTCGACGTTCTGATTTGCATATTATATATTAGTTGATTTCCCTTGTGGGAGAGCTATCGTGCTGGAAAACGTAAACATTAACAGCTGTGAACCAAACCCGAAACGTAAGTAAAGATCAAGCCTTCTGTTCTCTGAGTCCACATGTATTCATACAAAAGACGATATCCGACATTCACAAAACTTCATGTACAGTTCAGCATAACAATGAATTCCAAATAATATCAGTAAGTATCCGTCCGTGTCAAAACAATATGTCAGATGAACATCGTGGCTATATACGTGCGCTGTTGTAGTCAACAGCCAGAAATGAGCGCATGAGTTCTTGACAGCTACAATTTGAATCATAATGCGATTCTCCTTCCATAATTTAATTTAATTTAATTAATCTCATACTTAGATTAATATCCGAACTGACCCTGAGTTCTACATTGATTCATATATATAATATAGGCTATATACTAAGCCTTTTTCCTTGGAAGAAATACAAGACACGACTTTCTTGCTTGACGGATAGCGTAACAAGGGCCATGTAACCAAGTCACCCAGCGTGACCTTCCCAACGCGAATGCGTCATAATCTCCGCATATATTTCGCGTTCAGTATACCGTAAAATATCGACATATTCTATAAATGTTAATGAACCCTAAACGTTGCGCACGGCTAAACCCCAGCAGACGCCGTCATTTAAAATAACACCGTAACATATATATATATTGCTCATCATAGACAGAAGCTTCTATGCTTTTTGTGCTACACTATTTCCACGTTTCCCTACTTTTGAAGCTAAATGGAAATGACTGAAATGACCACATGGGAATTTAGTGACGTCATCAGGGCTTGCAGCAGAAAGAGCACAACGTAATTATTTCCTGCCTTGTTTTGACCGCTGGCTTACTCTTAAAACATATCTGCGATCAAACATGCAGGAAGACCGATTATACGGTTTGGCAACCGTGTCAGTTGAAACAAGTTGTCACGACGAGTAAAGGAAGATGATAAATATATTTTTAAGGGAGTGTCATCCGAGTTAACAGTTTGACGAATCTCATCATTTATATCTCTTTAGGGTAATATCGCATGGACGTTCGCCGACGGCTCCGCATGTAGTTTCGTACGATTTACAGTTAGGGTTAGGGTTGGGGTTAGGGTTTCTGCCCCAGAGGACAATATGCCGAGCCGAGGCGTTTTAACTTTATTGAATCCTGCGGTTGATGTGACGACTCCGAGCCGAGGGTTACAGTATAGGTGTAAATGCAGAAACCCTAAACCTAACTGTAAATCGTACAAAACTACATTCGGAGCCGTCGGCGAACGTCAATGCGATATTACCCTCCTATTGAGATATCAACGCTAGGCAAGAGTTAACTACAGAAAGGTCAGATTTCATTTTTTTTTTTTAACTTCATACTAACATTATCAATTGACCAGGCGTCTAATGTTGAATGGGCGTGTCTCGCCAAAATACGGCAAAAGTTACTATGATGTACGCCATTGGATACATAGGTTAAAAAGAAAAAAGAGTCCCATAGGACATAGGAGATACTGCCTTAGGTCAGTGGAGGCAGTGGCGTGTCTACACTTTGGTGGCCCTGAAGCTTGAACTCTTGGAGGGGCCCTTTTTATAACAAAAATGTTGGGGAATGAGAAATAAACCTATTATAAACTTAGAGGCCCTGAAGCTGCCTGTCTTTCATGACTATATAAGGTCTTGCTTCTTCCGTTTCGCCTGTCAAATTTACAAACTCACTACTTCACAGATCTAACATTATAATCTCCTCCAAGATGTTATTTCCTTGTAATTGTTTATCATAGCTAAGTCCATCTGCCGGAAGTATAACAATACAAAAGAAAATGTCATATATTCAGGACATGAGGATGAAGACCACAACCACACACTGAATGGGTTGCATTTATTATGTCCCAGGAAGCCAGAAAAGCACTAATAGAACGGGAATCAATATCCCTCAGAATAATAACGGCAAGATTCCAGGGAAAAGGAAGAAAAATCACCATTATTCAATGTTATGCCCCTACAAACAATGCAGATGAAGATACGAAGCAAGATTTTTATGATGAACTCCAAAGAACATTGGACAAAACACACAGGAGAGACATTAAGATAGTAATGGGAGATTTAAATGCAAAAGTAGGAATAGGCAACAATAACTGTGAACTAATCATGGGAAAGAATGGCATAGGAAACAGAAATGAAAATTGAGAGCTCTTTGTAAACTTTTGTGATTTGAATGACCTGGTCATCAGAGGGACTATCTTCCCACACAAAGACATTCACAAGACCACATGGAACTCCCCAGAAAGCCACACGCAAAATCAGATAGACCACTTCACCATAGAAAGAAAATGGAGACGCTGCCTATAACATGTTAGAGTAAAGAGAGGAGCTGACGTAGCGTCAGACCGCCACCTTCTCCTAGCATCACTGAGAATAAAATTGAGGACGCACAGAAACGGAGCAGAAAGAGCAAGCCCGACATATAATACCCAGAAACTTATGAACAAAGACACAAGAGTTCAGCTCAACCTAAAGTTGAGAAATAGATTTGAAGCACTGGAGAACCTTGGAGAGGAAAGTATATATAATCATTGGTACAAAATTCAGGAAGGAAACAGTAATACATGGGAAGAAGTTCTTAGCAAAAGAAATAAACAACAGAAGAAATGGCTCACACATGGGACCTCATAAGAGAAAGCAGGGACATCAAACAACAAGTAAACATCTGTAAAGATGCAGAACAGAAAACACAACTGCTCACAATATATTGGGAGCTAAACAGGAAAGTGAAAAAGAGTGCCAGGCAAGATAGAGAATTTATTGAAAAACTAACAGAGGAAGCCGAAATTGCGACAAAAAAAGGAGGCTTAAAAACATTATATAATTTAATTAGAACTTTATCTAAGAAACAGCTAAACCACAATACAACAGTGAAGAGCAGAGAAGGACAAAACATTAGCGATGAAGATTGTTAAGGATAGATCTGGGGATAAAATAATGTAGCATGTTACTATACGCTAGCACATGCTCATTTTATGTGAGGAATTGTGTTCGCCTGTAGTCAAACTACTTTTTGCACGAAGCGTTCATCCGTGGTGAGCGACAGTCACTAGTGACGTTTTTTTTGTGTCACATGTCGTGGGGTCAGTGTGTTGTTTATTTGGGCCGTTCGTATTCGTTCACTGGTTTGAAGTGGACGTGATTTCTTCTAAGCTCCAGGATTTATGGAGAGTGTGTTTTTCCCAACTGGGACATTAAATGTATTTTTCAAAGGCCGCCACCTTGTTAAGAATGTTCTAGATGGGGAAGGAAACGTATTGAGAAGTCTTGCACAACCCCTTTTTGATATTTTCGTAAGGAGTATCTCAAAGATATTGAGGTAACTGAGTTTAGGTCGCCATCATCAGTTTGTTCGCCACATTACTTGGGTACAGGGAATATTGCCCTACCTATTAGTACACGGCCAGGATTGATAACAGATTTAAGGATATCTCTCAATATATTTACTTTTACTATTAACAATAGAGATGAAGAAAGCCTATTGATTGAGGCTCGTTATTGACTGACGTAACTGCTTATCGCATTTACATGTTTTTCCTGTCATATACTATGCCATGTATATATATTGATGGATGTCTCCTTGTGATGAACGAAGAATAAATTTCAACAATGTTTTCCTGTTGACCTGTTCACCTGCCGGCTTGTGTTGTATATGTTGACCATAATGTCCTGTATGAAAGCATGCAATCATTCGCGTATCCTGCATGATCCTCTATATTTATTCCAGCGTAACACCCTATAATTGGTGGCCAGTATGGGGATCGAACCCATGACATTCGCGTTATCAGCACGATAAAGGGCCAGATGGGCTGAATATTTTAAGGAAATCCTAAAACGAAACCAACCAATTCAGCAACCCCTCATAGAACCAACAGAAGAGCCACTACAGTGCAACATGAACCCACCCAGTAAATAAGAGATTTCTCGGGCAATAAAACAGCTAAAAAATGTGAAGGCTGCAGGACCAGAAGGAATACCACCAGAAGCCCTGAAGTCAGATATACCATAAAGAATTGCTATACCAGCTCTTCCAGAAAATCTGGTAAAAGAGGCCATCCCAAAGAGCTGGAAGGAAGGCCACATTATCAAACGGCCAAAGAAAGGAAACTTGACTGTATGTGGCAACTGGAGAGGTATAACACTGCTAGCAGTGGCTGGAAAAAATTTGACCAGAGTTTTGGTGGGCTGTATTAAGAAGGCGGTGGATGACAAACTCAGAGAAGAACAGGCAGAATTTCGTGCAGGAAGATCATGTACAGGCCAGATACAAAACACAGCAACAGTTGCTATGCTGTACGCCATTATATACGTAGGTTAAAAAACAGAGAGTCCCATAGGAGATACTGCCATAGGTCAGTGAAGGCAGTGGCAGATCTAAATTTTGGCTTCCCTGAAGCTTGAACTCTTGGAGGGACCCTTTTAAAACAAAAGTGTTGTGGAATGAGAAAGAAAAATATTTTAGACTTGGGGGCCCTGAAGCTGCCTGTCTCTCATGACCATATAAGGCCTTGCTTCTTCCGTTTCGCCTATCAGATTTAGAAACTAACTACTTCACAGATCTTCTTCTTCGTTCGTCCTGAAAGGGACGTTGGTTGCGTTGTGTCCGTTTACAGCGAAGCTGCGATATCTGCACCTTTCGGCCGACACATACGACTTCAGCACGGCATTTTTGGGACCGGGTTTGCCTTCCCACTTCGATCCCTACTCTCTCAGTCAGACTGCAGTGATGCAGCCTGTTTCCAGGACCACCACGTGGAGGTGGAGTAGGGTCTTGGTCAGCTCTGGTTCGCTGACCCTGACCCAAGCAGTCAAGCTATGGGTCGCTGACTGCATTCTCTATTGCTGCATCTTCGGATCCCCTTTACAGATCTAACATTATAATCTCCTCTAATATGTTATTTCCTTGTAATTGTTTATCACAGCAAAGTCCATCTGATGGAAGTATTACATCAGTGTCCGTGTCTTAATCTTCAGCCAGATGGTCATTTCCTCCATCCCAGTGAGATCTGCCGTATATTTTATCATGCCATGTTAGCAAGCTCGCACCTTATCTTCCAGCAATCTGGTAGCGAGTATCTTCCCAGACAAGAAGTCGGAATTAACAATATGAGTGTCGATCAGTGTAGATTCTTACTCCGTTTGGAGCTAGCGATATGCGAAAAATCAATGTGGCAATTTCACGTCTTCGTCAAGCTTCACCGATAACAAAGGAGAAAATAACCAGAAGAGAGGGGTGGTGAGAGGTATGACAGGATAGGATAAAAAATTGAACAATGAAAGCGAAACAACTATAAGCAGCGGGTGAGAAAAAAACAAAAGGAAGGACGCAGGAAGGAAGATAAAGGATGTCACAGAAAAATATAACGATCGAAGATTTGACTAGTCATAACACTCTAAGAGGTGAAAGCTCCAATGGTCATGACTGCCAAGTATTAGTCTTCTGCTGATTTTCAGTTTACACTGGGAATTGAACCTACTCTACCGAGGTTCATTATCCCCCTTCAGTTCTTTAATGAGCAAAAGCCTTCAACAATGTATGCCTAGTCTTCCTGGATCGTACCATAAGCTGAAGGTATTTCCATGTCTTCTTCATTCCCTTCCTGTTGGTCCCCAGTCAGAGACGTCCCAAATGTTTTTGACACCCAGGGCGGATCCTACCTTTTGCAGCCTCCCCATAAAGAAACACACTTGCAAGTACACTTTTAACAGTGACACAGGGTATTTTGTATTAAATACACCTATGCCTTAGTCCTCGAAAATACTACACACGAGAGAGAGAGAGGTGGAGTGGAACACATTCAAGTAATAACGAACACTAGCAATGTTCCCAACTCTGTCTAATGTATTCAAATAATTATCACCACAAATCACAACAATATATGTAGTTAGCTAAGTGTAACACATTGATGAAAATCTCCGATAACCAAATGCCTTATATTCTCACAACTAAATATCCTCTTGCATTCCCCAATTCGAGTCAGCCATCATCACCAAAAACCTCATCGCTCTCCCTACACACTCTTCTTCACTGCCCAATCAGAACGCCCCTTGCGTTTACCCATGACCTGCTGACCTCGCAGTTTCGTGTTGTTAAGTTAAGTGTATGAGAACACCACTCACACCCGACTGGCATTATGTACCCGCCCCCAGCGGAGCACCGCCAGTCCACAGCTGTGTTAATCAAACTGTGACATCTACCCCCTCTCCCCCCCCCCCCCCCCCCCGGTGAAAAAAACGAAGTTTTATTTTTTTTTCTTTTGGAAGGCGGCTGGGCGCACTCCAAACACCCAACATCCGGCTTTTGAGCCAAGTATACCTTCATATCCTTCTTGTCCTCACATATCTTGCATACTCACTTAAACATCATGTGGGGGGAAAAACCAAGAAAAAAAACAAGCATTCTACAAACGAGACAGAGTGTCAGCTACAACGTTGAGCTTACCCTCTAGGGGTAAAATAGTAAATTTGTACTGCTGCAGTAAGAGAGCCCAACGAGTTAATTTCGAGCTTGTCGATTTCGACGACTGTAAAAATGAGAGTGGTCGATGGTCTGTCTGTAATACAAAATGTGCACCTATCAAATATCGGGAAAACTTTGAAACTGCCCACACAATTGCCAAGCACTCCCTTTCAATCGTGGAGTACCTAGTCTCAGCCGGCAACATCTTCCGACTCACATACATCACTGGATGTAAGGTACTCTGGTGGTCTTGCATTAAACAAGCTCCAATTCCTACAGAAGATGCGTCTGTCCGCAAAATAAAGGGTTTGCGTAAATCTGGCACCAGTAAAATGGTTTCCTAGAGAACACCCTCTTGATTCTGGATAAGGCTATCTCGCAATCTTGTGTCCACACAACCCTATTTGGCTTCCCCTTACTCGTTAGCGAGGTAAGTGTAGCTGCAATGGAAGAGAACTGAGGGATGAACTTGTGATAAAAATTCACAAGTCCAATTAGACTTTTCACTTGCTTTTTTGTTTTAGGTGTCTGCAACTGTAAAATCTTTGTAACTGTCACATCTTCCGGTTTCAGGTGATTATGACCTACAGTATGTCCTAAGAAATTTAACTCTTTAAAACCTATGCAAACTTTACTCGGCCGTGCCGTTAAATTATGCTGCCTTAGACACCGCAATAGGGAAGACAACCCCATCATGTGATCCTCCCATGACTCATGAAACAAACATATATCGTCGATATATGTAATAATATCCGATCGATGTCCTAACAATCTTCTCATCATCCTCACAAATGTGGCGGGCGCGTTCACTAAGCCAAAGCACATGACATTGAACTGAAACAATCCTTTGGGAGTGCTAAATGCTGTAAGAGGTTTTGCAGCCTCCGCGAGTGGTACCTGCCAATAGCCTCTAGACAGATCGAGTTTGCTGAAATATGTAGCGTGGGTGAGTTGTGTTAACAGATCTTCCTGATTAGGTATTGGTTCAGCGTCAACGACGGTGATGCTGTTCAATCTCCGAAAGTCAATACATAAACGAAGAGATCCGTTCTTCTTGCGAACCACAACAATTGGAAAAGAATATGGTGAATCAGACGGAGAAATGATCCCCAGTCGTTGCATGTCACCAATTTCTCTCTCGACAGCCGATTTGAAATGCATGGGCAATGGATACGGTTTTACCCTAATAGGCTGATCGCATGTCCGAGTGATATCATGACCAATCAGGTCTGTCTGTCCTGGCAGATCTGTGAAGACATCCTTAAACTCCGCTAATATAATCTGTACTTCCGACTTTTGTTCTACTGTTAGGTCATCCCCGATTCGCACCATATTCCATGACTCTGAAGAAACAAGAGGTACGAGGGATAACTGGATATTCCCTTCACCTTTTTCATCTCCCGTGTCATCAATGACTGCCGTACATGCCACTGTTGCTTCAGTCTGTGCTGCCCTTGTGACTGCTTTCAATGACTCAGGTCGTTCTACATATGGCCTCAGCATATTCACATGAAATACCTTCTCCTTATTCCGGACCGAAATTAGGTAATCGACATCTGTCATTTTTTTAACCACCTTGAATGGTCCTTGCCACGTAATGCTCAAGTGATCCTCTTTAGCTGGTAAAAGTAGCAAAACTTCCTCACCTGGAACCAGGGATACTAGTTTGGAGTTCCGATTTGCGTACTTCCGATACCGTGCTAACGACCCCGCCGAACAATCACGTGCCACCAAACAAGATTTTACAATACGTTCTCTGAGGCTCACTACATACTCATAACTCGTAACTGAGGTGCTATTTGCACATTTTCCAGTTAATAAATCCTTCTGTATGTGCATCGGCCCCCTTGAGTTTGCCCCATACAGTAATTCGAAAGGGGAAAATCCTGTACTCTCTTGGGGAGCCTCCCTATAGGCAAAAAGGACCGCTGGGAGTAACCTATCCCATTCTTGCGGAGATTCTGCGGTCACTTTTGCCAGCATATGTTTTAATGCTCCGTTAAAACGCTTGCAAACTCCGTTTGACTGAGGGTGATATGGACTCGTGAATGTTTGGGCAATACCCAACAGCCCAGTGATTTATGACATCTCCTTCGAAATGAACTGACGGCCCCTATCCGATAATATCTCTTCCGGAAAACCAAACCTGCAAAACAACATCTGCAAAGCCTCTGCGACTGCTTGTGAAGTAATACTCTTCATCGGCACCACCTCATGCCACCTGGTGCACAAATCTACCATCGTTAAAATAAAACGATATCCCCTGTCTGAAGTGACCGAGAGGGGGCCTATAATATCAATCGCTACTTTCTGGAAAGGTCGTACTGACAAGTCCGTAACCTGCAATGGAGCTTTGGGAGTTCTGCCTTTATGCCTCATCTGTTGGCATATCTTACAGGACCTACAATATAGTTTAATGTCCTTGCTAAACAATGGCCAATAGAATTGTGACAGCACCCTCTGGCGCGTTCGAGCCACACCCATATGTCCCGCGAAAGCGGAGTCATGTGCAACCTCTAACACTTTTGCTCTAAAACTACACGGTACCACCACTTGGCGCTGAGTTTGTACTCCCTTAGCGAAACACCTAGTGAGAACATTATTCTTGAGCTCGAACCAATGTCTGGCCAACTTCGTGCACTTTACATCACCTCTCTCGGCAAAGTTGTAAAATTTACGCAATGATCCGTCTGACCGTTGGTGCTGGATAAAGTCCGACACCTGTGTATCCTGACTCCCTTTGACCAATTCCGATGTCTTAGCTTCAGGTTGCGTCTCTTCTAATGCGTCATCTGCCTTTGACTGCGCCCTCGTAATCACCGCATTGGCCCTAAGCCCACGATTGTCCCTCCATTTCCTGATGTCCATCTGAGTACATTCCTGCACACCTTGCACATTACCTACAATCAAATCCGCTATCGGTGCTTCGAGTACACAGGCCTGTACTCTACCAGATAAGAAGGGTGTGTCCACCTCAATAATGGCAAGAGGGTAATACTCAATGTTACCCCCGAAAGTGACGCATCTTGCTGTTTTACCTATCAAGCATGAGTCGTCAATGCATGATCTATGCACTCCTATAGTTGTGCAGCCCGTGTCTCTCAACACAGACACTTCCTGCTTTTGCACAAATCCTGGATGCAATTCCAAATGACCATTTTCTTCAAGAGAAGAGAGACAAGGCAGAGTGTGACCACAGATAAGCATAGGCTTACCATCTGGTTCAAATAATGGTCTACACCCTTCGCAATTCTCATTGTTAAAGGTTTCTAATATGCAAGCCGAATTCGCTCGTTCTGAATTATTAGCACAGACCTTTGCCAAATGTCCTGTTCCCTTACAAAGACTACAGTGTAGCTGAGTATTGCTATCCTTTTTCGGACTATTGTTTGGAGAGTGTCTGACTACTCGGTCTGACTCCTTTTTCTCAAAGGATTTGTTTCTTTGGTAAGGTAAGCTTTTGCGAAATCGTCTTTGTTCCTGCTCGTTTGGCGCATCTATCTGGATCTGATTCCGCGGGTACCTATCATGTCTGTCTCCAGTATATCTGTATTGATTTCTATCAGATTGATAGTTAAATTTCTTCCTCGGTTATCTATGGTCCCGATAATTGTCATACTGTGCAGGAGATCTGTCTCCCCGAAAGTAGGGTCTATCATAATTAAATCTTCTGGGGTCAAATCTGTCGGCACTCTTCGATCTATGTTGATTGTAAGGTTTTCTAGTAATCTTTCTTATACTCGCTGAGAAAGTCTCAGAGATATTCTCCCTGTGTATGACCTTTCCTGGATGCGCGGTCACGTATTGGTGTCCTAATTCTGACATCATACCGATGTTTTTGGGCTTGCGTTCCTGGAAAAACGCAATAAGCTCAGATGAACACGATGACAATACTTTGTCCTGTAACATAAGGTCGAAAAGCCCATCAAAGTCTTTAGTAATACCTTCCATCTCAATCCATCGATTTAATAGCTGAGTAATTTTCGCAATGAAATCCTCAAAATCCTGACTGACACTTGGTCTCACGTCTCGGAAACGAGCCTGATACCCTTCCGCCGTTAGACGAAATTTCCTTAACAACCTCTCCTTGACTATGTCATAATTTGCTCTGTCGGCTAAAGGGATACTATACACAGTTTCTAACGCACATCCTGAAAGCAAGTTTCCCAGCAGAATAGGCCACTCTTCTTTCTTTATCTTCCAAGCCAAAACTTCTGCTTCAAAACGTTCCAAATACACGTCCATGCTGTCCAAATCTTGATTAAAATTAGGTAACCGTAGTCTATAGGGACGTGAGAATTTTTTCCCCCCTGAATCCTGCTTCCTGGACTCATTATCTAGCTTCTTCATATTTATTTCTCTGTCAGCTTCAATTTTCTTCAACTCTTCTCTGCTTCTATCTTGAATTTGTCAGCTTCTATCTTCAATTTCTGGAATTCTCTCTCCTCACACCGTTCAATTCTATCATTTTCCTGTTTTTCTTTCCATTTTTTTTCTGCCCATTCCTGTAGAGCAGGGCCTGTTAATGCTAGCTCTTTACCAACCTCCACAAATTCTAAGAGGCTAGCCATCGTAATGTAATGTAATTAAATTAAAATTTCTTAAAGCAGTACTCAGTGTACAAAAAAATGCCTTCAGTATTCCCCACTGGAAAATTATCAGATATTGTACTAAAAAAAGAATCAAAATTATATGTAATGCCTAGTCAGAAATACTGACTGTACCAATCAAATATGTGTATTCAGTATTATTGTGTGAATTTATTCAACAGCATAATTTGCTGTACCCATGACACCCATAATATTTAAGCAGTGAAACTAAACCCCACTGCAATATATTTAATGGCATAAACATACATGTGATTCTCAACCAAACCAGATAACTACGTCTACACAAGCAAAAATACACAACCTACTCTTATGCCATCAGTGCTGGAATTGAAATTGAGATACACTTCACTACAACAAAACAAACATAAATACAAACAATGATAACAATAATGAAGATGATCAAGACGACCTTACTACACAAACGAACACAACAGTACGGTGGAATAAGAAAAAAAATCCTCAGACAGCAGCAGATGTCTAATTACAAACCGTAGCTGTTAACAAATGAAAACAAGAGTTTGGGAAATTAACGTAAGTACATGATTGTAAGAAGAATACAAGAGAATACTCCAATTAAACATGACAAAGAGACACTATTACAAATATGACACCGTGCAAACAAACCAGACCTGCACCACTAATACACTAAAATGTGCAACGTGAATTATGCAGGGCAGCCAATAAGGTCAGCTCTATGTGCCCGTGCTCCGGCACACAATTCACCTAGCAACCGTCCTAAAGAACAGTTTAGCATAATCTCTTTCCGCAATGCAAGAGAGAAAATCCTAAACCCACACAACAACCAAATGACACCAAAATTATACTTCTACGAAGACACAACAAAAACCTACAATAGACAATGAAGTGACCAAAGGTAGTATGTTGCAACACCGCACCAGTTGGATGACGTACTCACCAACCAAATGGAAAAAAGTTCACAGGAGAATGATTACTAATTATATAATATTATGAAGTAGAAAGGTACTAAAAGAAAAATAAGTATCCAATAATATATAATAATAATACTACATTAAGAAAACTAACTATAAATCAATTAAATTGATGATCTCCGAAGGTCTGGGTTCCTGATGATGACGTTGATATCCACAGCACCTTAGTCACTAATGATCCAATGGTCAACACAGAACGACACGTTACAAAGTTACGTAAAGTTACAAATATTGTCCATTAGAATGACCCCTGAGTGGTCCCAGCACTATCATGTAAGGCACAAAGTCCACGCTTGTCACCAGATAGTGCCTTGTCTTCACTGAAATACCTCAGGGATGTCAAGCAAAAAGTCAGACCACACGCATCAAAGTTATAGCACAACTGTATACTAGCTCGTCGTCAGCACAAGGCGAGGATTTGCCAGCTCCACTCCAATAACATCTCACGAGTTCATGAAAGTTACCACCGTTTGCAAAGGTGTAGTGCAGCCTTCTACGTGAGAAAAAGTTCAGTACAGTTTATGATGATGGACTGCAGTGTTTTGTATAAGGCAAAGATCGTACCGTAAATCTGGTACTGTTCAGCTTCTGGCAACCTCCGTAACGACCGTGTGTAAAATGTTGATACTGTAATGCACCAGTTCCAGTGTTCGGCATGCACCCAGTTCCACAAGAAGACTCAACCACTTGATCTCCACAGGTACGTCGTCTCCTGAGCCAGTAAACACTGTGTAGTGGCAACACTGTCCCACTGTTGGCTTTCAAACGGCGCTGCAGCGGCCTCTAGTCTTGGCCAGTCAGACACTGAAATGAATGCTACAAAGGCTGTCATACACTTGTTCGCCCAACCTGTACTAGCAGAAATATCTTCGTCCTCTCAGCCCCGCAGACAACAAAATAAATGTCAACGAACCTGCCACAACCTGGTTCACACCGCAGACGTTGGCCGACAACGGCGTCGTTTTCTTAACCAGAGGAGTGCTCAATGTCGCCCTGACATTTTGTTAGCTCTGACAGTGTACTGTTCATAATAAATACCCCACTTCACTGTGTATCGCTAATCCGTGACCCGTGACTCACTATTCAAAAAAAGTACCTGACAACTGCGTGCATGAAAAACAGGCCTACAGTGTACGTGACCCAAAATAGATTTCTGACAACTAAATATCCTCTTGCATTCCCCAATTCGAGTCAGCCATCATCACCAAAAACCTCATCGCTCTCCCTACACACTCTTCTTCACTGCCCAATCAGAACGCCCCTTGCGTTTACCCATGACCTGCTGACCTCGCAGTTTCGTGTTGTTAAGTTAAGTGTATGAGAACACCACTCACACCCGACTGGCATTATGTACCCGCCCCCAGCGGAGCACCGCCAGTCCACAGCTGTGTTAATCACACTGTGACAAACAGTAATAATTATCATAATTTTGTCCGTCGGCACCCTCTTCCTGGTTTTCGCCCGGAGCGGACTGCCCCCTCGCACCCCCTTTAGTACGCCACTGCCTCCATTTGTCGTCTCCGTGTGTCATTTTGTCTCCCTCTGCATTTCTTACACTTGGGATTCCAGAATACGAACTGCCTGGTAACGCTATCAATACGTTTATTCAATGTGTGTTCTCCACCAATGTGTGTTCTCCACCAATGTGTGTTCTCCACCTAAGTTGCGCCTTTCAAATTCACTTCTAGTTTTATCCATTCTGCCGAGCTAAAGTAGCTTAGAAAGTAGCAATTTTGTGCAGATAACATCAATTACCATTTATAACCATAGACACAGCTACAAATGGTGGTCAGGACAAAAGGATTCAAAGAACTTGAAAATGCTGAAATAAAAGAAAAGATGAAAAAAACGTAGTCATTAGGCAAGAAAGTGTATTATTAGCCCACTCGAACACAACAAATTCAAGTGCATTATTAAGGTAACTGTTTGTGATTCACTACTGCTATTACTTCTTACTTATGGGTATATATATATTCCAGGAGCCGGACCTAAGGATATTTAGTACGAGGATGGTACGAGGTCTCGTGGTGCTACCCCTCCTCCCGTGATGTAAAGTTGTCACATAATTTGGGTCGATTTCTTGTCCGCTCCGGCAGTATTTAGCTACCTTTATAGGGGGGTTGCAAATTTTGAGAACTGATCAATGGTCGGCACATTTTCTTCCCCTCCCTTCCGACAGGTAATTGGTATTTTCGAGTCATTGTTTGCACTGCTTCTTGTAATAATTCGTCATGTCTGTTTACCTGTTCATCCCTGCTGAAAGAGCAGACGGATGATGCAATCTTGACCGACAGTCATGTTGGTAAAATTCTCGAGTACCTGACATTGGGCGCCGGATTCACACGGAAATGGCCAAGCGAGCTTGCTTATCGCGATATGGCTAGTGTGACCTTCTAATTACTGTCTTGAAGAGTCACAGCCCAGATGGTCAAACGAGAATCAGTGTTTGCACAAGTACGGGGAGATAAATTATCCGTCTGCGGACATATTACAGACATGCACCTGAAAGACGGAAAGTTGTAATAGCTTATGGACAGAATTGTTATGAAGACATTATTTGTGATAATGTAGGGAATTGTAGTTGCAATCATTACCGCGAATCGACGGATATAACGATTCCATAATTAGAAAGTGACCTTTTAAATAACACGCAGAATTTTTCTATGAGGAATTTTTTTTAATAAGGCCCATCATAACACGCATGATTGAAGCTATTGGCCGGCATTCCCGATGTAAACATAACAACATTTCTGATTGGATAGTAAACAACAACATGCGTGGGGCGAAAGTTGTAATATAACCTGACACTTTCGACGGTTTAAAGCACTGCGAAAATTCAACTCATCAAGGGACCAGCCAGACAGCCAGAGTAAAGAATAGGATCAGAATTCCATTTATCGGACCGGACCTTGTTTGAGCATCTTGAGGACTTATATCCCAAGAAAACTCTACCTTTATTAACATGGAAAACTGGAATCCTAGGAATCTGAACACGAAGTCAGAGTGGGAGCTTATTGTAAAGTAACACCCCAGAACACGTGGAAGAGGCATCTTAAATAAGCTGCCCTAACTATTTCTCTGAGCCAGAAGTCTGTGATCTCAAAGACAATTTGCGGTGAGTTGTACATTTATAACTTTATTTTACATTATTAACACTTGAAATAATATATATATATATATATATATATATATATATATATATATATATATATATATATATATATATATATATATATATATATATATATATATATATATATATATATATATATATATATATTGACATCTGAATATTAATATGTGAAAACTGCTAATGGATGTCCAAATCATACGAGGCTGGCATCCTCAGCATATAGAATGATGATTTCATGAACCACCACTGAAAGGGCTTGTTGCGTGCATATTTTGACGCACATATTACAAAAATCGATATGGCTATTTAATATGGGAAAAAATATAGACAGTCATTCATTTGTGTATGAAAATGCTGTCTATGGTAAAAGCGAGAGAATCCATGTTTGATTCACACTTTTGATTATAGGAGTAATCGTTCTTGATATTGATCCGGCGCATGGATTTTGCTCTCATGCCTGTACCTATTTCTTAGGGCCAGAAAATAGATTAATTTGCTTATTATGTTTATGGCCTGAATTCATATGTATTACATATTATTAGTACAAGTAGAATCAGTCCTATATTGTATATTTTGGATGGGTAGGCGGGACTAGATTCTTGTTATTCCGCTCTAGCGGAAGTATGAGTTGTCTTGACAAGTCGTGATGAGTTCCGATGTACCGCGACAATGGCGGGTACGCCTTTTCTAGGGCTGGCAGATTCTTAAGGAAAAATGATTTATGAAGTGGTTTTTCTTCTATAGGAGATTGTTCCTCTACTAGAGTTTGTGTTAGAGACTCTCCTAAGGTACGGTACCATGTATGATTCGGACTCCATGTAATGCCAGTCCCTGTTATTGATGATCTCAGGTCGGTTAGACCTAGCTGGAATTTTGTGCTTCGCAACGCTAGGGTCAAGTTTGTATCGACGGAGATGACGGGCTCCATACTGTAATTATGGCTACGTGAGGTAACTGGATTACTGTAGCTCTGTATGGAGGAACTTTATGAAATTATGCATATGTATTGCAAATTAACTTTGGCTTATGAATATATCCTCCTGTGAGCGAGTGAGCGACAACTCAGGAAGGCGGCCATGTTAAATTCCTGTCATCATACTTTAGTATCACTGTCCAAAAAACGGGGCATGTATCTTATTACTCGGACAGTGACAAGGAGATCTCAATCTTGATAGAAACCCCCTTTTCATGGTTTCATAATATACTACAAACTATGGACGTCAAGCAACTTTAGTTATTTACCGATCCGCCTTCACTGACGCGTTTAGTCAGATAGGGGATGCGGCCATAATGTATCATGACATTGAACTTTTGATGTACTACCCATTATTTATGAATGTGTCATGACTTCAGATCTGCTATGTATGCCTACAAATTGATGTGTCAACATACCCATGATGTACTCGTATGTCCCAGTGTGTACGTCTGAATAAATTGTGTAAACAAAGATCCCAACAGTCTGCATTGGTGCCTTGTAGACACATGTGTATGAGTGATTATATTGGTCAGCACACGAACAGTACACCATTCGCGTTAATCACACTCTACACTTCTACTCCATACATACACCATCCTGCGTCGGTTGAAGTGACCAAGTTTAGGACCTGCTTCCCCTGGAGCCTTAGAGGTAAACTACTGTTGACAGCCACCTTTGCCTTCCCTAACTCAGGACTAGGGTGAGTTACCCATTTATTGCTGGGTAGACTGGAGCATGCCTGATCTCAACAACACACCACACTTCTTTACAGACTGACACTTTACAGCGTGGGAAAGAAAGAAACTTTACAGTGGTGAGCCAGATTCCTGGGTCCAGCCTACGCAGTTTTGTGTTGAGAATCACAGTTTACAGTTGAAAGAACATTTGTTTGATCACATCAACACCAGTAGGACAGCTATACAGTCGATGTCAGCTTGACCTGTATTACCGATAGGATGCTGTATCTAGGTCAGTGCTTGTTGACAGTTTTTCGCTGTACAGACGGTATTACACAGGACAGTTGTATCAAGTGTAGAAAATATCTGGAGCAGTATTGTTGACATTTCTCAACGTACAGAAGAATCACAGTGTTGTTGAACCATAAAGTGCATATTTCATCGTTGGATCTGCATATGCTCCAAAAAAAAATTTGAACTGTGTAATAGTTTAGAATTAAATCTATTACTCAATAAAGTGGCAAGTTATTAGTATTAAAATAAACTGTGCCTGCTTTACAACACTATACCTGCAACACATTCCATTCATGATATAAATTATATTGTATGCTATATTCTATTTATGTTTACATGTTATTTGTTTATATGTGTAGGTGTTTATATGTTGCGGGCCTGGATGGGAGGTGACTAGAACAGGAAATACCGAGTGATATTGGTCTTGTTCTGGCGTTCTATAGGGAGCAATTTCTTAATTGAAATTTGCATGCAACATAGTTTGCAAATATTTGGTTAGTTGTGACGACTGTTTCATATTTGTATTTGTAACATTTTTTCTGTTCTTTATTTTTGTTTGATTTGTTTGTATAATTGTAGGTCTCATCTTTCCTTTCATTTCAGTTTTTTACACCCTTATGTTTATACACTGTGGCGTTATTTGTCTTGTTATCTTATTGCAGTTATCATCACGGTTTCTGTGATCATTTTTTTCATTTCTCCTATTTAATTTAATTTGATCTCTGCAAATGTGTTCATATTGTCTTTTTTTGTTTGTCCTTTGTAATGTCTTTAGTTGACATATGACATAGGAGTTATAGTGGTATACACTGATAGTATAGTACAGATCAGTACTTTATGATTGTTGTCCACAGGTACTCAAGTTATCATTGGTTATTATAAACCATACAAGTTTGCACTAAGACTAAGTCTATGGTATAGACTTGTCTCCCATTAAAGTGAAATAGGGTAATTTATTTACTTTTTCAGGTTTCTGATTTAAGAAGACAAGATGTCTACATTAGATTATTTTATTGCACAAGGAAAATCCCTTGATAAGACTGGGAAAGACTTAGAACAATGGGCTGTTGCTCAATATGACAAAGCATTAGCTGCAGAGGAGAGAAAAGCTGCTGCTGAAGAGAAAAAAGCTGCTGCTGAAGAGAGAAAAGCTCTGGCTGAAGAAAAAAGATTAGAAAAAGAAGCTGATATTGCTGCTGAACTAAAGAAATTGCAGATGCAAGTGGAGGAAAGGAGATTTGATGCAGAACAGAAGAAATTAGAAGCTGCTGCAGAACAGAAAAGATTAGATAGAGAGGCAGAAGAGAGAAAAGCAATAAGAGAACATGAGTTTGAATTAGAGAAATTAAAATTGACATGTATGAGTAATGTTAATCAGGCATCTGGTGGTAATGGTAAACCGTTTGTGTACAAGGTCAAGGTACCAGCGTTCAACTCTGCCAGTGATGATATAACATTTTGGCTTTCTAGATTTGAACGTGCTTTTCGAGCTCATAATGTTGACAAATCACAGTATGTGAATCAGTTGTCTGAAAATCTAAAAGGGGACTCTCTGAGTAAGTTATATTTTGTTGAAGAGGCCGACAAGGATAATTATGATGCTGTTAGGGCAGCTTTGATAAAGAGATATCAGCTGTCTGAGGAAGGTTATCGTCTTTTGTTTAAAACAATGAGACCTGAGGTAGGTGTAGAATTCTCAGAATTCATCTCAAAAGCACGAATTACACTTTCACGGTGGATTGAATTATCCAAAACAGAGAAAACATTTGATGGTCTTACGGATTTATTGCTAAGAGACAAGGTCATGTCTTCTGTAAATAAATCATTCCTAGAGTTCTTACATGAGCGTAAACCTAGTACATTAAAGCAAATGGAAGAATATTGTGACCAGTATGCCACGGCACACCCTGACATGATTCTTAGTAACTCTAACATTAAAGAGAGTATGCCAGTTGCTTCGGCAACAGAATATAATCAGAATTACTCACACAAATTCCAAGGAGCTAAAAATAAATTTGATAAAAAGGTTAATTGGAATAAGTATCAAAACCAAGATAACCACTCAAATCAGAGTTCTTCTTTGAAGAACTGGAATCGGGCTGATAGTCCTCGACACGCGAGGGGTACCCATAATTTTAGACATTCTCGAAAGGGGAGTAGCTATAGGAACTACCCAAGTGCTTCATGGAGAGAAAAGAACCAATATTACAGGGATACTCAGTATAATGAGCGTGATGATTATGATCATGAATGTTATGATTCAAACCCAAATAGGGGTTATAACAGAGGAAATAATAATTATAGAGACAATCATAACCGAGGTAGATCACAACACAAAAGACATGGTAAATCGTATTACCAGGCTAACTCTGCACAACAGGAGTTCCACGACACCGATAATCAGAATAATGATAAAAAAGACTCCAATAGTGTAGCAAATTCCGCTTTCGATTTTGCTAGAGCATCTCAGTGTTTGCAATGCAAAACATTATTCGATCCAACCACAGTTTCTACTTTAAGCTGCGGGCACCCGCTTCCCGCACTCCATGCGTCAATCGCGCATAATGGAAGGGGTGCTCTTGTCTTTAATAAGGGCCTAATAGATGGTACTCCGGTATCAATTCTTTTCGACTCGGGGTGCACTACCATGGGAGTGAGGCAATCACTCGTAAATCCTTCTCGAGCTACAGGCAATATAGTCAAATGTGTAACATTTGGTGGCACATTGGAGAAGTACTCCACTGCCATTATCAATATTGCTACGCCTTTCTTTACAGGAGAGGTGCAAGCATGTCTCTTGCCGAATCCGATCGCTGATCTTATCATCGGTCGCATTCATGGAGTGAAAGAATGCACTCCACAGCAAATTTCTAATTGGAAAAATGTTAATATGCAATCTGCTAATGCAGTAATCACTAGGGCTCAAGCTCTTAATATGCCACAATCTTCACATTCTGAAGATAATGATGCGCAGATCCAAGATGATCCCTTGGAGATTTCCCATGATTCCTTTATAAAACAGCAGGAAGATGATCCTACTCTAAAGAAATTCTTTACTCTGGCAACAAAAGGTGATCCGAATAAGGATACAAATCGTAAATCTTGGATTACGATGAGGAATGGCGTACTTGTACGTATGGTACAAGACTCCGCTAAGTCCATTCATTCTCAAATCCTTGTGCCTAAAAATATGAGAGTTAAAATCTTACAGCACGCTCATGATTCGCAGTGTGCTGGACATATGGGTTTTTCCCGTACTAAAGCTAGAGTTCTTCAATCTTTCTTTTGGCCTGCTGTAAATAAGGACATACGAATCTATTGTCGATCTTTTAAAGTATGTCAAGAGATTAAATCCAGAGGTCCACGCCATGATGCACCTATTCAGGCTGCAGACATTCCCATTCGGCCATTTCAAAAAATGGCGATAGACATCATTGGTCCATTTAAGATAAAGTCTGCTAGAGGACACCAATTTATTTTGACGTGTGTTGATATGTGCACACGTTGGCCGGAGGCTGTTCCTCTAAAGAGCATAACTACTGCTGATGTCGCAGATGCTCTTTGGTTAATATTTTCTCGTCTGGAGTTTCCAGCAGAAATATTATCCGACCATGGTACCCAACTCATATCGGATACCATGTCTCAAGTAATGTCGACTCTTAAGATAGAGAGATCGTTGAGTAGTATTTATCATCCTATGTCCAATGGGATGGTGGAACGTTTGAATAGAACTCTGAAAAACCTACTAGGTAAGATAACAGAAGATCATCCTCAGGATTGGGATAGGGTTTTACCCGCGGCTCTCTTTGCATATAGAGAGGTCGCCAACGAACATACAGGATTTTCATCCCTTTGAACTTGTCTTTGGCGCGAAACCGCGAGGTCCTATGTCCTTACTTCATGATCTTATAACTGCTGATAATATTGTCGATGACACAAAATCCTCTTATGAATATGTCATCGCACTTAGACACAAGATTATTGAAGCATGCAAATTGGCAACTGCTTCTTCTGAATTTGCGAAACAGAAGGCAAGGGAATTTGCCAATAAAAAGAGATGCTTGCGACAACTTTGTCCAGGTGACAAAGCATTTGTCTTGCTACCTTGTAGGGAAAATAGACTTCTTATTTCTTGGAAAGGTCCGTACGATATAATATCAAAAGTTTCCGATGTTGACTATATCGTCGATATTGACGGGAAGCGTAAAACCTTCCACATCAACATGCTCGCGGAATTCCATGAACGTCCTAATTATTTACAACCTGTTTTCCAGGCAACGGATGATTTTC
Source organism: Oreohelix idahoensis (assembly GCA_024509875.1). Taxonomy (NCBI): domain Eukaryota; kingdom Metazoa; phylum Mollusca; class Gastropoda; order Stylommatophora; family Oreohelicidae; genus Oreohelix; species Oreohelix idahoensis. Next base: position 184,536 of record JAMPIV010019006.1, read on the forward strand.
CAGTCCAACATGGACAGTACTCATTTCTGTCAGTAATACAGGATGAGGAAACGAGTTTCTCGGATGTAAATTTACCTTTTCCAATGATTCCTCTTCACTCTAATGAATCATGGAAAGATGTTGCAATTTCTCCAGAATTATCTCCAGGAGAGCAGAAACAAGTTTCTACTATGTTAGAACAATTTCAGGATGTCCTTACTGACATTCCTGGTCAAACTGATGTCATTCAACATGACATTATTCTTACTGACCATAGTCCTATAAGAGTCAGACCGTATCCTATCCCGATACATTTTCAAGCACAGGTAGAGAAAGAGTTAGATGAGATGATAGAGTTAAAAATTATTGAACCATCCACATCAGCATATTCTTCGCCGATGGTTATTGTACGAAAAAAAGACAATAACATACGTCTTTGCGTGGATTATCGCACATTGAATCAAGTGACTAAATTTGATGCTGAACCTATGCCTTTACTAGAAGAGCTACTTACGAGACTATCGAATTCTCATTTCTTTACTAAACTCGATTTGTCTAAGGGATATTGGCAAGTTCCACTATCCGAACACGCCAAACCGTTTACTGCTTTTTCGACGCCTAGGGGTCTATTCCAATGGAATTTCATGCCTTTCGGTCTTATGAACGCCCCTGCAACATTTGTACGCATGATGCGTCGAATCCTATCTCATCGCTCAGATGTCATTGCGTATCTTGATGACATCTGTCTTTTCAGTGATACTTGGAACGATCACTATAATGGGATAAATGAACTATTGTCTATCTTACGCGAGCATTACCTGACAGCGAAACCATCGAAAGCATGTATTGGTTTTAGCGAAATATCTTTCTTAGGACACCGTGTTGGTCATGGGTTCCTAAAAACAGAAGACCATAATACAAGTAAGATACGTAACATTTCTATTCCTAAGACTAAAAAGCAAGTGCGAAGTCTCTTAGGTCTAATACAATTTTATGGACGATTCATTCCGAATCTGTCCTCCATTATGTCACCTCTTTCTTCCTTGCTAAAGAAAGGGTCTCCTAATGTAGTCCATTGGACTCAAGAATGTCAATCCTCTTTGGATAAGGTTAAAACTATGTTTTCTACTTCACCTATCCTAGTATTGCCTTCTAAGGATAAGACATTTATTCTTCGTAGTGACGCTTCATCCACCGGTATTGGAGCAGCACTAATGCAAGAGTACTCTGGAACTCTGCATCCTGTGATGTATATTTCTCGTAAATTAAATGCCGCAGAGAAGAATTACTCGGTCCTAGACCGTGAATTATTGGCTATGGTTTGGTCAATCCTTAAACTGCAAAGATTTCTTCTGGGCGCGCATTTCATTGTGGAAACTGACCAGAAAGCTCTTACAGCTATTCAGAGTAAAAATCTGAAGAGCGCGAGATCAACGCAATACGCGATTGCTCTACAGCCATTTCATTTTTCGGTGCGAGCTATCCGTGGGTCAGAAAATGTGATGGCAGATATTTTGTCTAGATGCCCACATGATTCATAACTGTTATACAACGTTGATACAGTTGTTTCTATGTTGAAATGTGTACACATATGTAATATATCATATATTGATTGTAACACTACTTAGCGGTTCATTGATATTTATTCACCGCTGATCTTTCAATGTTTTTCGTCTTTGATGATCATGATGTTAAGATATCTTAGATGAAATTTATGTATAAACTAATGTGGAAATTGTGTCATTGCTAATATTGTAGTATGCGTTGGTGACACCTCTCTGGAAATATTAATACTTAGAGAAGTACCTTCTCTAAGGTCATAAAACTTATGCTTATCATCTGCGCATTGTTATTGGTGCGTTGGGAGCCTATTGTATGTTGCTCCTAGATGTATTTCAAAAAAAATGTACCTTTTTTTTTTTCCCGAGGGGTGTGGTAATCTGTTGCGTGCATATTTTGACGCACATATTACAAAAATCGATATGGCTATTTAATATGGGAAAAAAAATATAGACAGTCATTCATTTGTGTATGAAAATGCTGTCTATGGTAAAAGCGAGAGAATCCATGTTTGATTCACACTTTTGATTATAGGAGTAATCGTTCTTGATATTGATCCGGCGCATGGATTTTGCTCTCATGCCTGTACCTATTTCTTAGGGCCAGAAAATAGATTAATTTGCTTATTATGTTTATGGCCTGAATTCATATGTATTACATATTATTAGTACAAGTAGAATCAGTCCTATATTGTATATTTTGGATGGGTAGGCGGGACTAGATTCTTGTTATTCCGCTCTAGCGGAAGTATGAGTTGTCTTGACAAGTCGTGATGAGTTCCGATGTACCGCGACAATGGCGGGTACGCCTTTTCTAGGGCTGGCAGATTCTTAAGGAAAAATGATTTATGAAGTGGTTTTTCTTCTATAGGAGATTGTTCCTCTACTAGAGTTTGTGTTAGAGACTCTCCTAAGGTACGGTACCATGTATGATTCGGACTCCATGTAATGCCAGTCCCTGTTATTGATGATCTCAGGTCGGTTAGACCTAGCTGGAATTTTGTGCTTCGCAACGCTAGGGTCAAGTTTGTATCGACGGAGATGACGGGCTCCATACTGTAATTATGGCTACGTGAGGTAACTGGATTACTGTAGCTCTGTATGGAGGAACTTTATGAAATTATGCATATGTATTGCAAATTAACTTTGGCTTATGAATATATCCTCCTGTGAGCGAGTGAGCGACAACTCAGGAAGGCGGCCATGTTAAATTCCTGTCATCATACTTTAGTATCACTGTCCAAAGAACGGGGCATGTATCTTATTACTCGGACAGTGACAAGGAGATCTCAATCTTGATAGAAACCCCCTTTTCATGGTTTCATAATATACTACAAACTATGGACGTCAAGCAACTTTAGTTATTTACCGATCCGCCTTCACTGACGCGTTTAGTCAGATAGGGGATGCGGCCATAATGTATCATGACATTGAACTTTTGATGTACTACCCATTATTTATGAATGTGTCATGACTTCAGATCTGCTATGTATGCCTACAAATTGATGTGTCAACATACCCATGATGTACTCGTATGTCCCAGTGTGTACGTCTGAATAAATTGTGTAAACAAAGATCCCAACAGTCTGCATTGGTGCCTTGTAGACACATGTGTATGAGTGATTATATTGGTCAGCACACGAACAGTACACCATTCGCGTTAATCACACTCTACACTTCTACTCCATACATACACCATCCTGCGTCGGTTGAAGTGACCAAGTTTAGGGCCTGCTTCCCCTGGAGCCTTAGAGGGAAACTACTGTTGACAGCCACCTTTGCCTTCCCTAACTCAGGACTAGGGTGAGTTACCCATTTATAGCTAGGTAGACTGGAGCATGCCTGATCTCAACAACACACCACACTTCTTTACAGACTGACACTTTACAGCGTGGGAAAGAAAGAAACTTTACAGGGCTGTTGACTGCTTTATGCGAATTTCTTATAGAGAACCAAAAGCAGAGGTAATCCCAAGTTCCATATAGAGCAAGGAGTGAATGATGAGAGAAATGATGTACATGCTTATTTTATTGTTAACCTTTTCTATCAGTGGAGAGGGAAATGTAAACCTATTCAATATAAATACAATAATGTCCGCTCACTGGGATTAAGATTAATTCTCAGAGAGGGTAAAGTTCTGAGGTAGATCGGATGGTGGAATGAAAAGAGGGGGGCACATGACTGTGTATCAGGAAAACTCAATACCCAGGAGGGTATTTGTTCTCTTCTTTTGTGACACTAGTCGGTGGTACCAGTTGAGGGTACTATCTCTGGAACAAGTGAGAGTATAAGTGGCCTGAAGTCGACGCTAGACACCATCATCAGACGGGTCTTAGAGACGCTGGACCAGCTTTGTGATTACTCCTTAATATTTCTTGGAACGTGTCACAACTTTCAGACTTGACCAGTGACAATTGAACAAGTCATCTATCTGTAAAGAACCAAACTTCAGCTGGAGTAGAAACAATCAAACTTATTGGCAGCTAAGTACAAACATAATAGCTGCCAAGTGAACTGTCAGACCATTTCCTCCAAATTCATAACATCATCTTGAGATGATTACCTTTTTTTAAAGAATTATTAATTTTTTGAACTGTTAAACAAAATTGATTATTAAATTTGTTATTTGTGAATATACAAATTTAAAGTTGATTTATTCATTTTGAATGTGCGCACCCGTATGTCTCAGTCATCTTAAATACACTTAAAACAGAGCTACTAAATTAAGATTTCGCTGAATTAAATCAGCTGGGGGCTTGTACGAGCTAAATGAAATCATATAACCCATCTTCACAAAAGGCGGCGGGTCAGATACAAAGTTAACGTGCTCAGACTCATTAAGCATTGTTCTTGACTTCTGAAATGTCTTGTCAAAATTCCCTCTATGTAGAAGCATCATTATCCTTCTATCTACAATTCTGCCAAGAGTAATCTTGTGCAAAGGTAGACACCGTTGAAGACCCACATTAGATACTCTAGGGTTTGGCCTCTGCTGGACCACTACTGCAAAGAGGGGAGGCAGCCCGTGACAAATGTCTGTACTCGTTTCCGTCTGTTTCATGTTATTGAGTTGGATAGCACATAATTTCGCCAAATTATGCTTACTGTAGGCCTAATATTTTACACAAACATAATATACTTATGTTCCTAAAATCTTGTTAGCAGGTAATTGTTTTCTTTACTCGTGTTGAATTACACAATGGCGCTCAATGCGTTGGTTTTTTTTTTTTTTTAACAATGAATAATATAGATATAGAGGAAAATGGTCTGTTTCATATAAGAAAATAATATTTTACTTTGAAATAGTGTTTTATTTGTTTTGTTCCTTTACAATTTTAATGTTTTTAATTTTTTTATTTATTTATTTTAAATAAATGATGTCGCCTACTCCAAATCAGCACCATCCCCTCCCCCCCCCCCCCCCCCCCGTGCTGCCGCACCATTCGCATTGCCCAAAAGCCGGCCCTGTTACATAAAACAGTAAAGGTCTCATAACAGATATTGCCGTAGGGGAGTGAAATGTTAGAGACTTCACCTTACCATGTCCAGCATTGAGAGGTTGGGGGTGACCAGTTCCCTTCCTCGTCGTCTTTTCCTTCCCTACTTCAAGCGAAGAATCGGGTAGTCATTTACAGCTGGGTAACCTGACGCCAACGTGTTTCGAATCCGGCATCTTTGCCACAACAGGCCAGTACTTTAACCACTCTGTCAATCGAACGCTCCTTTTACATAAACAGGATTTAGTGTAGATTCAAGTGGACCATTCTATGACCTAATATAAAGCTACAATACTTCAAATATGTGGTTATCACAGCATCTGGCAGGAACAGATATAATTAGGGTTTGTTGGCAAGTTCACGAACTTGTCGATAGTAAATGACGTTAGTATTATTGCTTTGTCATTGTGAAACAGATCAAACGATCCTTTAATTAAAATAAAAATAGGATTTCGTAATTACTTGATTATTATTTCATGTGGCCATATACACTGGTAAGGTTTCAGGTTACGGCGGTCTCGACTTACGGAAACCCGCCGATACGAACGAGCTCACAAGAAACTTGACGAAAACTGTTTCTTCGACAGTAATTCATTACTAGAACCGGTTTATTTTCAAGAGATCACATGCTTCGACTCTGCCAAACAAGCATCCGCTCTGATGGCTACGTACATACTGAATGTCTAACGACCAATCTGAATTCTTCAACCTGCTGGTCATTGGCCAGAAATATCTATTCAACATCACACTTCTTGCACGATGTTCATCAATACACTCTTTTCATCGCTTTCACAATTTGCAAACCATTCAAACCTTTTTTATTTTTTATTTTAGAGCTGTTGATTCTGTTTGCTTTACCATGCATCCACACAGAGCGATATAAAGCTAAGTGTAAAGGATAGCCAGTTCAAAGGGTAAATTAGTTCAACTTACGTCAGTGAGAATGGAGAACGTAATGATTCATCTTAACAAAGTTAATAGTTGGCAAATAGTAACTTTTTAAAAATTGTTTTTTACACTTGGACGGTTAGTAATGTGGCGATAACATGCATTCTTATACGCTCCCATATTTTTATTTTTTAATTTTTTTACCGAATTAGCAAACCATTCACTTTGCTCAGATGAATCATTACGTTCTCCATTCTCAAATGACGTAAGTTGAACTCTACCTGTGACTAACTTATCCTCTGAATTAGTTTTCCTTCACACCAAGCTATATATCGCTCTGTGCGGATGCATGGTAAAGCAAACAGAATCAACAGCTCTAAAATAAAAATAAAAACAATTTGAATCCAAATTGTCACCTTCGATTAAAAATATATATATATATATATATATATATATATATATATATATATATATATATATATATATATATATATATATATATATATATATATATATATATATATATATATATATATATATATATATATATATATATATGGGAAGCATGTAAGAATCTATTTTATCCCGAAATTACTAACCGTCCAAGTGTAAAGAACAATTTTTTTAAACCCGTCAGCTTTTCAAGAATATTTGGAAAACGCGCGCATTGCGCCGTTAAGGCTAAATTGGACACCCACTGAAATAGCACGCAGATCTTTTTTTTTTCCTCTCGGTGCATTGACCATTGGACACAACTCATGATACGTTAGTGGTTAGTGCACTGACTTCCTAGCTCGGTGGTCCATGGTTCGATCCCCAGTTGAAGTGGAATTTTTTAGACCGCAAACGGCTCCAGGGTAGACCCAACGTCATGAATTGGGTACCAGCGCAACTCTGGGAAGGTTAAGGCGGTCGACGTGATGCTGACCACATCACTCCTAGTGTGCCGATGGTCAAGAAAATATGGTCCTAACACCGTATTCCCAGTACGCCTCAATATATATATATATATATATATATATATATATATAAATATATATATATATATATATATATATATATATATATATATATATATATATATATATATATATATTCATTTCATTCATAACCCTCCACTCCCAAAGGAGCATAGGCCTTCAACAAACACATGCCAAGTCCTCCTGTCACGTGCCATCATCTCAAGTTCTTTCCATGTTCTCCTCATCATTTTCACCTCTGTTTCCAACTCTCTTCTCCATGTACTTCTTGGTCTTCCTCTGCCTCTCTTGCCCTGGGGGTTCCAGAACAAGGACTGCCTTGTAATGCTATCAACAGGTTTCCTCAGTGTGTGTCCTATCCATCGATATATATATATATATATATATATATATATATATATATATATATATATATATATATATATATATATATATATATATATATATATATAACGACTGTGTGTGGTGCCTTTCGGGCCCTCCCAGTACCAGAAATCGAGACAGAGAGTCGTGTCCGTTTCCAGATAGCGTTCGAGAAGTCCGGCATTTTTCTCAGACCTACGGGTCTCGAGGTGTCTGCGTCCCCTTATATGGTCAGCAATGACTCGGGGACGTAGAATGTCCGGCTCCCAGACCCTCTGCTCTCGAGGTGTCTGTATTCCCTATACAGTCAGTAATGACTAAAAGGGAAGATGAATTAGAGGGCAAGTTCCGTATCCTACTAGTGACTAGGCCGTTGCTACTGGTGTCAGACAGTATCGGCTAGACCGTTCCTCTGACGTCCAGGCCGGGTCATGCTGCATGGGCAACAGCTTGATCTAACATTGCCCAACCTCGTGCCACCGAAAGTTATTTCGGGAGGTACGCTCCTTTGGTCAGAAATGACTGATAAGGAAGATCACATATATATATATATATATATATATATATATATATATATATATATATATATATATATATATATATATATATATATATATATATATATATATATATATATATATATATATATATATATATATATATATATATATATATATATACAGTACTTTGCAAAAAAAATGGCAGTCATATTGCTCAGCTAAATAAGCTGAAATCTAATTAAATATGCATGTTCTGCCCCAAATTTACACTCCACTTAAGTGAGCAAACACTACCAAAAGTAAAAAAAAAAAATTAGCGTAGAGTAAAGTCCCTTGATAATAGAGCAGACGACAATTTCTAATGCTAGTGGCAGAAAATGGATACAAAGTCAAAGTGTATGTTAATTTCATAGCTTTGGAATGAAGGAAATCAAACGTGTTCTAACATTTCTGAAACCTTGAACATTCCTGAGCGGACTGTCTACAGAGTTGTGAGTAAATTAAAAGCAGGTAATGGAATCGAGCGAAAAGAAGGTAGTGGGGGGGTCAAGAATTTTGGACACAAAGGACCATCTGCGTCTCGCCCAAATCGTTCGGGCTGGGCCAATGAAGGGTGTAGAAAACATACGGCAGCGCATGATCGATTTGGGAAACCCAGAAGTATCTAATGCTACTGTCAACCGGGAGCTACACAGGATGAATTACACAAAAAGCGGGTAATTTCGTCACCATTTCTCACAGAGACTCACAAACAGATGCACTTGAACTGGTGCCACGAACACCAAAATGTGTCATGGGACAATGGGATTTTGTCAGATGAATGTTCTGTTTGGTCTTATCCTGCTCAAATAAATATTTGGATGAAAGACTCTGTAACGCCTGTGTACCAGCGACCGAAACATACCCATAAATTCCATCTTTGGGGAGGGGTGGCAGCAAGAGGTGCCACCCCACTGTGTGTTTTCACAGGAATTCTCACGAAAGAAAGGTACATCGACCTACTAGAGGGACACCTTCTGCCATTTATGCAGGTCATGTACCCCGATGGGTGCACATTTCAACATGACAATGACCCAACGCATACAGCTCATACCACCAAAGCATGGCTGCAAGAGAAGAATGTGATAGTGCTGAAGTGGCCCAGCAACAGTCCCGACCTAAACCCAATTGAAAACGTTTGGGCACTACTCAAGAATCATTTAAAAAAGAGTGGACTCAGAGACGTTGAACAATTGAAGAAGGTAGCTGAAAAATACTGGGACAGTCTGACTCACAATTACCTACAAACACTTGCGGGAAGTATGCCTCGCCGCATTCAGGCTTGCCTTGCTGGAGAAGGCAACATTATATTGTACTGCAACCACTGTTAATAGATAGGGGAGATACCAATCTTCCTCTGGACATACAGTTTTTATTATTATTTGCTTCTATGAGTGTGCTGCGTTGCGAAAATATGACTGCCATTTTTTTTGCAAAGTACTGTATATATATATATATATATATATATATATATATATATATATATATATATATATATATATATATATATATATATATATATATATATATATATATATATATATATATATATATATATATATATATATAAAGGGATCCTTTACCTTTTTTCCCATGATACGTTTGACTACAGAGATCCAATAAAGTTGAAATGTAACTGAAAGGAATGAAATGATCACAGGAGAATTAGACCGTCATCAGTACATGCGGCAGAAAGAGCCAAAAGATAGCTATCCCCCTTCCCCATCCCGCCCATACCCGCCATGATTAGGCGGGTTACTTACTAGTCGCGTAGTATTGCTGCATTTGGAAAAAACTACTTACATTTTTTCATCACGTTATCGATGAAAGAAACCGAATGACCTCTCATGGGAAATCGTTCCCCAAATTAACAACCACTGCTCTAGACTAACTGAAAGCAATAATCTCTCATTATGCTATGCGTTCCTCAGTGAGCATGGGGTCACTATAACAAAAGGCCTCATATAATGGTCATTCACGCCCTCTTTTTCTATAAGAATGAACAGTTTAAGTGTTCTGGTTAATCCTCCACCGCGCCAACCCGTTGTGATACTTAGTTGGGTGTGTGGTTAATCAGACCATTGCCGTGGCGAGGTGATAGTGCCGTTGGGGTGGTCCTGGGTTCGAGTACCCGGTAAGCCCATCACTTTTGTTGTGTTTCTGTTGTCTAGTTATCTACTTTTTTTTTTCTTACGAGTGCCTGCAACATACCCACGTATGTGAATTACTTAATTTCTGTGCCCAGACCTCGGCTTTCTCTTTTATTTATTTCAATGTTCATAGTGAAGTAGACCCAATGAGACACACACACACACACACACACACACAGACACAAGCTCTTTTTATCACACAGGCAGAAGCCACAGACACACACACACACACACGAATGACACCGCAACATGAATGTTGATATGTGTTGACTTTGATCCAGGTTCTCAGCGCACAGAGATTACGCTATAGGGTCGTACTGGACCGAGACAACGGTACCGCCCCTTGCTTGATATGGGCAGTAACTGCATGTTAGACAAAACGTCTAGTTAGGAAAAAGGGTTCTCCATTTAAACCTATCTTGTGTTGTGCCACCTTAATTCAGCTTTGTTAGTGAGTGCTATTTGAAACAAACTGTTAAGTGTGAGTAAAATGAATGTAATTTATTATGTTTGTTCATGCGTTTTCATCCTTCTTCACTCACACGGAGGAAGTACAGTAGTGACTGGTGAAGTAACAAAAAGTGAGCATAATCCTCTATCAAGCGGAGAAGTTAAAGATGATGGCACTGGATTAGTGGAACATAACGGTGAGCGTACTTTGTTTCTTACTGTAAATTTAAACAAATAAGATGCAACCAGACGATTACCGGAATCATAAGTCAATTACTTCGTATATTGTGTTTACTATTGTGGCATAGCTTCATATATTTATTTCTGTTTTTATTGAAGAAAAAATATCCCGTTCAACTGCTGATGGGTTATTATTAGAATATCTAGTGTAGCTAATTCAAGAGAATGATCCTGAATTCCGATATCTAAGCATGGAATCATTTCACCCATCCAATCAGTCTAAATAGGGTAAATAACAAGTGTAAAATTGTGTGGATGCGCGCGCGCGCGCGCGCGTGTGTGTGTGTGTGTGTGTGTGTGTGTGTGTGTGTGTGTGTGTGTGTGTGTGTGTGTGTGTGTGTGTGTGTGTGTGTGTGTGTGTGTGTGTGTGTGTGTGTGTGCTCTTCTTCTTCTTCTTCAAGTACCGTGCCTAGTAGCGTAGGAGATCATGTCTCTCCACAACTTCCTGTCTCCAGTACAATTTATCATTTCCGTTGTTGACTACTTTCTGTTCCACGATGTCAGACTGTCCAGTATTTGCTCTCTTTATCTTACCCTACCAGGAAGACAGCCGATAGAATAGTATGGCGCTCTCTCTTACAAACCTCTACACCTCACGGTAAAAGAGGAAAGACTAAGAAGAAGAATCTTACCCTATCTTTTTTTTCCTTCAGTCTTACTTGTTGTTACGATATATTCCAGCTTTCATCTTCTCATAACATGCCCAATTAAAGTGGATTGCTTCTTTCCAATTTGTGAAATATATTTCCTTTGCGGATTGTCCTCTTTCAGGAAATCCTCATTTCTCTTTCTGGCTGTAAATTTAAAGAAAAAGATACAGATAGGGTGTGCCCTACTTGTCCCACAAAAAAGTCTCACATCTGCCTTGTTCTTAACAAGGTGAAGGATGGTGGGAAAACACCATGGGTGTCTGGGATGATACGAATCATCAATATGCATTACAAGAACATTACCAGACCCTCACTCTCCCGCCACACCATCACTAATCCTTATACATTAACTTGTGTTCTTGTTATTTACTGTTTTACTATATTATTTAATTCGCTAGGTCCGTCTATTCTCAACACCTGTTCTACAGTTATGGATTAAATGCATGCCTGAAAATAATATAATAATGGTATTCTCTGTTGTTCATACTTCCTAAATTTTAGTAAGAAATGCTCTATATTATTTTCTTGCAGACATTCAGCACAGTAAGATTCTTCTATTCTTCCTTTTCGCAGCCGAATCCACATTTTACATTTTTTTTTTGACTTGCCAAATTGACTTAATACTCTTTTATAAGTCCCTTTTTCTATCGTCATTGTATCGCCTGTTTCTGTCGTAATTGTAACTGAATTAGAGCTTACTTTTGCTCCGTTGCTTCTGTGTGATTTCCTGGATAGATTGGGTTTTTTTTAAAGCATGAAAATAAAAGGACAACTGTAAAAGACAGAAAAATTAGAGGGACACGGCACAATTGTAAAGACCGTAAACTTGTGAAATGCGACACGTTTTACAACCGGACTCATTTCCTGACATAGTAATTAGATTATTCGAGCAACTTACCCGCCAAAATGTGGCGGGAAATAATTACGTTGCACGCTTTCTGCTGCATTTCCCGATGACGGCACTAATTCCCCTGTGGTCATTTATTTGAATGGGACCGAAGACGCAGCAACAGTGATAAATGCAGTCAGCGACCCACAGCTTGACTGCTTGCGTCAGGGTCAGCGAACCAGAGCTGACCAAGACCCAACTCCACCTCCAAGTGGTGGTCCTGGAAACAGGCTACATCACTGCAGTCTGGCTGAGAGAGTAGGGATCGAAGAGGGAAGGCTAACCCGGTCCCAAAAACGCCAAGCTGAAACCGGATGTGTCGGGCCGAAAGGCGCAAATATCGCAGCTTTGCTGTCTTCTTCTTCTTCTTCTTCTTGCGATCGCATCTTTGAAGATTACACCGTCAGACGAGTTCTCATGATGAATTCGACTGTTGTTTGAAGTTCCTCTTTAACTCCATATAGCTTTGAGTTTAGTGTTGAGTCATTGGGCCAGTATATCTTTCTTAACTGGTCATACAGAGGACAGTCCTGTAGAACATGCTCAGCAGTTTGTTCGTTTAATCCACATGTGCACAGTGGTGAAGCAGACAATCGTAGCTTGTGCATGTGTTTATTCTGTTTGTTATGCCCTGTCCTGAGTCGAAAAATAGTTATCTGTCCCTGCCGGTCGAGAGTGTGATAGTCGTCTTTGGGTTGCTCTGTTCTCTTCTGATAGTCTGGATAGCTCTCTTTTTCTCAAAGTATGTGACTTCATTATCTTCTTGTTCACATTCTCCTCCCTTTTTTGCAAGTTTATCTGCCTTTTCATTTCCGGGAACACCACAATGAGATGGTACCCACTGAAGTATGGTTCTCTTTTTGGCAGCTACCTTGTTTAGTTCATTTCTCAGATGCGGGAGTTTACCACCCTTGAGAGCTTGCAGGACAGACAGTGCATCTGTGAGGATGACTACCTGGTGGCAGTCAGAGTTGGTGTTATAAATCATATTTGCAGCTTGCTCTAGAGCTTGAACCTCAGCTGTATAGTTGGAACAGAATTTACCAGTGGGAATGTGCCTAGTCTCATAGTGGTTGTCAGGATATGAGATAAAGATACCGGCACCTCCATTCCTAACAGCATTAGTTGCTGATCCATCTGTATAGGCATGTATCCATGATTGATCGGGATAGCTTTCTTGGATCATACTCAATGTAGCAGTTCGTTTTTGCAGATCATTATACTCACATCCACTTGTGAGACCACTGACTGATGTATTAATTTGGAGGGCACTGCTGGTCTGCTCCCATGGTACAGGGTATAGGGTTGGCTTCAGTGGTGTTGTCTTCATGGATAGGTCTTCTTGATGCTGTCTTATAAGTCTTTTCCCCCGATGCACAAAGCTGCTACGCTTTAGACGTCCCAATGCCAGATCATCTAGTCTTGCCTTCATTGGGTGCATTGGCATACTGTTGTACTTTTCCATCTGGATCATGGTTTTTGTGTCTCTTCTATGGGACAATGTCTGTAATCCAGCAACCTTCTGCATCTCTGTTATTGGTGTAGTTTTCATGGCTCCTGTAATGAGCCTGAGAGCTTGATTTTGCACCTTGTCCAAAGACTGCAGATGTGAGTTAGCAGCTGATGACCATGCTGCTGAGCTAAACTCTAAGTGTGGTCTTATTACTCCATTATAAATCTTCTTTAGATTTCGTTCATTTGCTCCCCAGTTGGTACCTGCTAATTTTCTGAGTATGCCTAGTCGTCTTCGGGCCTTTCCTTCTGCATTTTCAATATGCTTATTCCATGTAAGCCTTTGGTCAAATGTCACCCCAAGATAGGTGGGGTAGCTTTCTTCCTTGATCACGGTTGTCCCTAGGTGTATGTTAGCTGATTTGTCCTTGGGGGCGAGGGAGAACAGTGTTGTGGAGGTTTTGTCTGTGTTTATTGTGATAAGCCATTTCTCTGCCCATGACACTAGCACGTCTGCTGCCCGCTGCATTCTATAATTTGCTGTGGTGACATTTTCATCAGCGCACCAGAGTACTAGGTCATCTGCATATAAGGCAGCTTTAACTCCTGCAGGGAGATCTTTCACCAGGTCATTGATGTAAACAAGGAAGAGTGTTGGGGAAAGTACTCCTCCTTGAGGTACCCCCTGATGGAGCAACACTTTTCTGCTCTGCAGACCGTCAAGAGTGACTCTAGTTCTCCTGTTATGCAAGTATGACTGGATCCATTTCATCATGTTGCCTTGGATTCCACTTCTCCTAAGTTTTGCAATGAGGCCATCTTTCCACACCTTGTCAAAGGCCTGCTTGAAGTCGACCCAGATCGTTAGGACCTTTTTCTTCTCCTGGAAGGCATCTTCTATTGCTTGAGACAAGTAAGTAACTTGGTCTTCTATACTGTAGCATTCTCTAAATCCAGCTTGTTCCGGCACCAGGATCTGCTCAGACTCTAAATACCATTTCAATCTGTGGTTGACTATTCGCTCCATAGTCTTCCCAACACAGCGTGTGAGATTGATTGGCCGGTAACTTGCAGCCTCGGTCTTACATTTCCCTTTCTTTAGTATGGGTATTGTGATGGCTTCTCTCCATACTTGGGGTACCGTTCCTTTCAACCAGCTGTGGTTGAATATCTCAAGCAGTTTTGTCTTTGCTGCTGAGCTCAGGTTTACTAGCATTTCGTTGCTGATTTTGTCTGGGCCGGGTGACTTTTGAAACTTAAGCTTGGAAATAGCCTTCTGTAGTTCTCCTAGTGTGCTGGGTTCCCTCATTGGGGCAGGAGTATCTGTCTGTCCCATGGTTGCCAGTATTTCTTTTCTTATCTCTCTCTGATGATCTATGTTAATGGGTAAGATGCTTTCTGAACTGTATCTTCTAGCAAACAAGTCTGCAGCTTGTTTTCCTCTGAAAAGTTTGCCACCTTCATCCAATGTGATATTCTGCCTAGGTGAGGAACGCTCTTCATTTAGAGACTTGACTTATCTCCAAAGTTTCCTGCCGTCTTTCTCAAGGTTCAGCGATGCCGTTTTAGTTCTCCAGCTTTTCCGTTTTTCTTCTAGCTTTGTTCTCTGAAACTCTGCTACAGCCTTTTTCCATTTGTTGTGAGTTTCAAGTGAAGGCTGAGACTCTGCGTCCTTTCTAGCCCTGTCCATAGCTTCCTGACGTTCTTGGAGTGTGCTGGACCAGTATGGTATGTAGTTACGCCGGCATCCTTTGGGAATGGTTTCTTTTGCAGCTTGTAGTATGCATCTGTTGAAGTCTTTTACCACTTCATTAATGTCTCTGTTCTGTACCTTGAGGGTAGACAGCAGCGTGTTCACCTGATGCCTGAATAAACCCCAGTTGGCTTTTTTGTAGTTCCATCTTGTAATGGCTGGGCCTGTACTGAGAGTTGCACTCTGGACAGTAAGAAAGATTGGGCGATGGTCGCTTCCTCCTAGTTGGTCTCCTACTTCTCTACTAATAGATCCAGCTATATCTGGTGTGGAGAAGGCAAGATCTGGTGTTGAAGTTGTGTGCCATCCTCTGGAGTAGAAGGTAGGAGTATCTGTGGCATTATTGACTAGGATTAGGGAGTGATCATCTTGCCAAGTTTCAACCTCTTCACCTCTGTGATCCAGATGGTTATAGTCCCAGCTCTGGGAGTGGCTATTAAAGTCTCCAACTGCTATAAAGTTGGTGGCTGGTACCTGTATAGAGCTGAGACTCAGGGGTTTGTTGTTCGGACAGTAATAGTTCAGGAGTTCTATTTCCATCTTGTCTACCTTTATCTGCAACAGCTGATATTCTGCTCCATCCATAACGGTTTTCCTTTCGTGTGCAGGAATGTTATTCCTTACAAGAGTAAGTACTCCTCCTTTTCGTCTATCTTTTCTGTCGGATCTGAAGCATTGATATCCCCTTATTTTAAAGGTTTGATCTGCTTTCAAGTGAGTCTCTTGGATACAGCAAACACTGACTTGCTTCTCATACAAGATGTTTTCCAGCTCTGTCTTTTTGCTGTATCCAGCCTGTTTGCTGTTCACTCCCTCTGCATTCCAGTGAATCATGACAAGTGGCACTCTGGGTTTCTCTTTTTCTGTTTTGTTTTGGTCAGTAGTTCTCCTCCGCCGTCTGCTGACTCCACAAGACGGTTTAGAGGGTCCTCCAGTAGCTGAGGATGGGCTCTGTCGAGGCTCAGAGCCCGGCACTGCACCTGCCTGGTGGAGCTCCACAGGGCGAGCACCAGTACGAGATTTATTTGACGGTGTACTCTCCATAGAAAAAAAAAAAGCGAGTTGCGTGATACTGTGGTTTCCGGTGCGCCTTCTGGCCCAGTATCTATGACTTTAGCACCTGTTCAACGGGAGAGTGGGCTCATCCCTAATCTGTTTATGTTCCCAGTAGTAGACTATTCGCAAGCAGCCTGGGGGTGTCACTGCTCTGCGCGGACCTTGTTTACCGAGGCGGCGTCCGAGCTCGTATGGTGAAAATATGGTTGCGTTATCTTCAAAATAGACCTGTCTTTCCCATGGCTTTTCTGCCATCCTGCAACTTTGAGTTAGGGAGTTCTGAGCTCCAGTCTCTTTCCCAGGCATTTTATCCTGGCCTGGCACGCATACAGAGGACCCCACTTCTGGTTCTAAGTTAGCAGTTGGGGATAGGTGGGGTAGCACACTGTGCATTCCCCGTCATCCAGGGGGCTCTCCAACTATGCAGAGCTTGCACAATGCTGTGCTCTGGTTCTGGGCTCTCCCAAGGAATCCTCACGTCCTGCACAGAGCCACTTCCAGATACCCACCACCTGCCAACCCTCCATTGTAGAAATCTCCTGCATGCGGCCATCCAGTCAAGAGCCAGTATTAAGTATGGTGCCCAAGTGATCTCCCCCCCCCCCCCAAGCTCAGTGTGCAATGCTGGGTTCTCATCATGCTGCAACACAGGGGGATTGTGATGCTCAGCCATCTCTCTCAACTCTGCACCTATATGTGACATTGGGGACTTAACTGTGCCTCAGTACTGGGAGGCCCCGTTTCCGGGTACACCACACACAGCCAATTGAGGCAACGGTCGCCGTGGGCGTGTCTTCAGTGGGGAAGTTGTGGAGTCTTCCTGTCCATGTTCTTGCACATCCTACCACTGCCCGCAAGACATCGGAGGTTTGGAGAGTGGCCTTCTCTGCTTTTTTGAGCCGGGGTGGGCTCCCCGGGCAAGTCTCGATGGGGATCGGGACGTGTCCTCGCGCCAGTGGGCCCAGCATCGGCCGCATCTGATGGAGGACTTGCTCTGCCAGGTTTGAGTTAGTAAATTCCAACTTTGTCATCTTCTTGGCGTTGTGATGCTGGGGTGCCTGTGGATTTCCTACCGCCCCGGGTAGAAGCCAGAAGTGTACTGTGCCAGCTCTGGGGGAGATAAAGGGGGTGTTTCTGCGTCTCCTTGTGATACGTAGCCAAGGTAGGGCTCACAGTGCTCTTTCCCCGCCACCAAATTGCCTGCTGGTTACGCCGAGTTCTCCGAGGCTCTAGGCATGTGACCAAGAGTTGAAGGCAATAGGATCGTCACGTCCTGAGTCTCTGTGCCTGTACGATGGGTTCCGATCTTCAGGGAGCAGTCCCCACTCGTTCCCACTCCCAAGACTTGTTCAGTATCCATCTGGCTCCTTCCCACCCACAGAGGGCGTGTACGGTGTAGTGCACCGGTTTTATTATCGAGGTTTGCTCCTCTAGATCCGTTGTGTTTAGCCTGAGGATTCGCACCCTCAGTTACCAGGACTACCTCGAGGAGGGTGTGGCTCTTCACCACGCACAACGATCTTGGGGTATGAGAGGTTTTGCTAGACAACACCAGCACATCATACCCCCTGTCTGTAAAAGACTTTGCCCCAAGCTTTGCTGTAAACGGCGGCACAACGTAACCAACTTCCTTTTCATGACGAACGCAGAAGAAGAGGAAGATTTATTTGAATGCTTTCTTTATGACGCTATGAACGCGTCAAAAATGGCGTGGAGAGAAGTGGGGGGGAAAGAGCCAGTGGACTGAAGCTAATTAATTAACAGCTGCTTTATCACAACATGTTTTGTAAATGTACTGATACTTTTTTTTTAAACCTTGCCTTGGTACGCATTAAAAAAAATCTAAATAAACTTTTTATTACTCCGTCTATGAATCATTATTTAAGGGAGTATCGACGTGAGCGCGACTAAATCGGTTGCTTTACTGCATACGTAACGAACTCCCTTTATTATCGACTGCTCCGATTGACAGGGCGGTTAGAACGCTGGTCTCTAGCAGCAGAGGTGCCTGGTTCGAATCATAGTACCGACATGGTCCAGTCTACCCAGCTGTAAATGAGTACCTGTTAAGTCATATTTTAATTAAGGGGAGTTAAGTGTTAAAGACTTGAATGTACGGGTCGGATTTTTGTACACGCTAGTAAACACGCTCTGCGTGATGAGAGAATTTCTTAGTTGGGAGCTGTATGCTCAGTAATTGTTGAACACAGCTCAACTGACTAGTTGTTAGTTTGTTTAAAAATATGATAAAGAAAACAGTTCGTAGGTCCCTAGTGAGATTTTTGGGTAGGGACGGTTTGAGCTGAGCGATGGTCTCACGGGATGAGTCCGCACATGTAGTTTTTGTTACTGAGCTTTACTGAGATACGGTAATCTCGAGACAGTGTGTTCCTGGCAGTGTTCTGGGATGGTTGTTAGCCATGTTTTCGCTGTGTGTACCAGGGGATATCTTTTGTGAAGGGAAAATTTGAGATTGTAGATTTTGTTGAGGCCATGGATTGTACCGGCCATTATTATTATCATGATTCATATTTTCTGATGGATATTTGTTCCCATGGATATTATTGAACTGAGAGTTGCTGATATAATAAGAATTATGATGTTTTACCCTCTGATGGATATTTGTTCCCATGGATATTATTGCACTGAGAGTTGCTGATGTAATAAGAATTATGATATTGTTCCCGTTGATGGATATTTGATCCATGTATATTATTGCACTGAGAGTTGCTGATGTAATAAGAATTATGATATTGTTCCCGTTGATGGATATTTGATCCCATGGATATTATTGCACTGAGAGTTGCTGATGTAATAAGAATTATGATATTGTTCTCTTTGATGGATATTTGATCCCATGGATATTATTGCACTGAGAGTTGCTGATGTAATAAGAATTATGATATTGTTCCCGTTGATGGATATTTGATCCCATGGATATTATTGCACTGAGAGTTGCTGATGTAATAAGAATTATGATATTGTTCCCTTTGATGGATATTTGATCCTGTGGATTATACTGATGACTATTTGATGCTATGTGCTACAACCCATTTGCCACGTATTTTGTACCTGTAGTAACCTGTGACAGTGTGCTGTTTCTGATGTCAACGTTTGCTGTGTCGTCAATAAACTGTATAGAACGTTACAGCTTGTTCCAAACAGTTCCTGACTCCTACGTTTGCTGTGGTGTGAGTGACTGTACCATAGACACACTTAAAGAACCTATACACATTCGCGTATAAATATTTACACAACTGTCGGCCATCCGTAAGCCCGACCTGTTCTGATCGCATCTATCAGCGAAATTTAATAATAACATTTATCTTCTTCTTGAACCCCACCATCTTATCTTTAACAGTGGTTGTTTCCAGTGATTCGGGGTATCATATCAACTGCAGAAGGAGTTTACTATACAAGTTCAACATGTCAAGTCAAGGTTTGCAGAGTTTCCAGTTCTTGTTCCATGTACAAGTTTCCAGTAGATGTCATACAGTATCAAGAACTTGAGAGTGAGAAGTGACGAGTTCAAGTACCTTGGGTACCAACGGTGGATTTTCCTTTCTTCAGACTGTGTGTGACCCATCATCTTGGCAGGAAGGCTGGGAATTTTCTTTTTTGAAGATAAGTGGCTGTTTTGTATGTGTAAACTGTACCACTTTATATGTTGACAAGCCTTCCAATGTTATGCATTATTCCTTCGTTTGAATGTTCTATGTTCCATGTTTATGTGGGAGGTTGGAGTGGTGACTTATGAAGGGAATATCCCAGTTCACACAGGGCCTTCATGAGCGTTCTATAGGGTTTAGTTTGTGAGTCTCAATTGAGCAGTAATTCCGGTTCAAGGCTAAAAACCTTGCCGAAGTTTAGATCGCTACTTGTCCCTCACGACAGTAATTGTTTAGGTGTGACGAAGCGTTTTATTGTTGTTATCGTAGTATTTTCTATCTTACTTAGTTTTTTTTATTAATTTTGTGGGTGTCTCCCTCTCCTTCCTATCTTTTATTTATATACAAATTTTTCGTTTATACACTGTGCTGTCGCTTTTCTTGTCATTCTATTCGCAGCTGTCATTGCAAGCTTTGCAATTTTTTTTTAGTTCTGCTTTATTGTTCAGTTGATTCTGTGAACGTTATCATTTGTTCTCTGGTATCTTGTCTCCGTAACTGTTATTAAATTTTTCTATCGTGCGTTTACTGTTTACGACTTATTATAGGATTTAGTGCATAAATACCTATGGCTAGATAATAATATAATATTAACTTTCCTCATATTGATATGAATTATTACACAGTAATTAACGGATAATTTGAATTTCTTGGAGAGATATTTAGCTTGTGAGTTGGAAAGGTAGTTATACAAGTTCTTAAACAAGGACTTGTCACTCACTGAGTTGGGATAAAGTGATTTTCTCTATTATACTTACATAAAAGACATATCTTATAAAATTGGACATAATGTCTAGTTTGCTCTTACTTCATTGAAAAAGGGAAAGCCCGTGGTATGACTACGGAGAAATTAAGAGAATTCGCACTTGCCGAATATAACAAGGCTCAGAAGTTAGAAGAAGAGAAACTTGAAATGGAGGCTGAAGATAGGAGATTGCAGATGCAGGCAAAAGAGAGAACATTTCAAATGGAAAAACAGAAAATAGAGGCTGAGAAACAGAAATTAGAGGCTGAAGAAAATATGAGGTTGCATCAGGAAAAGTTGTTGTCGGTAGAGCTGAAGAGATTAAATGAAACGAATGAAAATGAGCTAGAAGAAGGGATGAGCTCATTTCAATACGAATAACATTGTAAGGAAAATGCTCTCACCGGTAAGCTGGAACAAATCAAAAGGTCTACATCAGACATAATGTTCGCACTGGAGGGTATTCTCCAGGATGGTAAGGATTATGAGGGATATGAAGGACCTGATCTTGAGGAATTTGTATTAAACCGTTTTTTGTGTGAGGCGGCTGCAAATCTTGAGGAGTTTGTGGATAGTAATTTTCGGTTTGTTCCTCATATAATTATTGCTAAGGAACTAGCAGAATTAATGCGTTGGCATCTTTGTGGTTTTTTGGCAAGGTACCTCCATGTGCCGCATGGTCAGAGATTGAAAAACATTCACCACGCTATACTCGACGACAACGTTCAAGAGGAACAAATAAAAGACAAAAAACGAAGTGAACGGGAAAGAGTGAGTATTTTAGAAGATATTGCTGAGGAGAGTGAACTACATGAAACAGTGTCCAATCTTACAAGGGATCTACACAAATTGAACTTGGAACTGTCTGGTTCACAAGCTGCATTGAATTCAGCCTTGTGTAAGATTAAAGATTTGGAAGCTCAGATGGAAGATAAACATCTCGAAGTGAAAAATCTCACGCAGGAAGTTCAAGAGAGGAAGGAGAAGAGGTGCAGAATTTTGACATTTGATAATTTAAATAAGAGGCAAGGTGAAGAAATTTCACTCAAAAATGTAGAAATTACCGAATTAAAGAAAAGAGTTGATGGATTATTAGATGTTGTCTTAAACAACAAGATGTTGTCTACTGTCAATGTTGACATTGTTAGACATAAAGTTGATTATCAACACGTCACAAAGGCAAAGAGTCAGCCATATGCACTCAATGCTAACAGTAACGTCAAACATGGTGTACATAAATCTTTCCGTGGCAAATACAATTTCCCACGTACTAATGATACTGCCTCTAATGGTAATGATTCTTGGCGTCAGGCCAACAAAAGTAATACTGGTCTAACAGTCAGTCCTGTAGATCACGGTAAAAACTCTGGTAAATGTCATGTCAAGGCTCCACAGACCAACCGTATATCAACTTTTCGAAATTCTAATAAATCCATAACAACGGATAAAACTAGTAGTATTTGTTCCCAAAATAATACTCATTATGTGCGGAACAACAAAGATTCTATCATTCCTGTTACTCATCATACTCAGCACAGACAGTATGATGCTCCTTTTAAGCACATTGCCACAGGCAAAAATAAAAACAATTTTGGTAGTAGAGATAATCGTGATTTTGGACAGTACCAAGGGGGTCCATCACGTAATAATTTTCTTTCTCCAAGAGACTGGAGACAATTTAACGGACCTCAACATTTTGTTTCCAACAATTCTGTAAATTTTGGAAGAGGTAACTACGCTAGAGATTATCAACCTTACAGTAATTTTTCTCGGAGACAACAAAATCCACCTAATAGATATTTTGATCAAAGGAGAGATATTAATCACAGTAATGCTAACCGGGGTTCTAAACATAACAATGGTCCCAAACAAAGAGGAAATAGGAATAGATATTTTGATCAAAGGGGAAATAGTAATCACAACTATGCTAACTGGGGTTCAGACCACAACAATGGTCGCAATAGGGGAAATAGCAATGGTCCCAATAGAGATAATAATTGTGACAGATCTCGATATGACGGTAGATCTCTAAATCATATATCGCATCGCCAGGTTAACTTTACTCAACAAAAGCCACAAGTTATTGATAATCAAGGTAACAATAGTAATATTGTCTCTAATGCTACGGCTTGCTCTGCGTTTGATTTCGAGAGAGCATCTCGTTGCCGTGAGTGCATAACTTTGTTCCAGCCTACAGCGGTGACTACCTTGAGTTGCGGTCATCCTCTACCTAATCCTCCTGTTTTGTCTACACGTGACGGAGGAAGGTTTGTTGCGCATCATAAAGGGGCCGGAAATTTACACAGCCACAGTTGGTAGGTGAAATGTACAGTTAACTTTTTTGTAGTTTCCTACCTTTTCCAAACAGAAATTTTCATTTGTGTTTTTTCACAGCAACGGCTTGTCGATGAGAATCAGAGCTGCTATGTTTTTTATTAGGTTGTTACTCTTCAACTTAGTGTATGTCGCCTTGCGCCCGTGTGACTGATCAAGTGAAGCCAGTCGGCAGGTTGACTCCGCATTGTATGATGTTACCTCTTCATTGTATGATGTTACCACTTTTATTATATTTGGGTCGTTTTTTGTTCAGTTTCGTTTTTTAGTTTTTAGTTTCTTAGTATGTATTGTGTACATCCGGGGTCAGAAGTCACTTCCTTTTCAGCCATGCTTCGCCTTCAGGGAAGTAGCTAGGTTTTATTTTTATTTTTATTTTTATTTATTTTTATTTTTATTTATTTTTATATTTCTTTAAGTTCTTATGTCTCCTATATAGCCTTCACTTTCTTTCTTGTCCTGACGAAGGCCTTGTGGCCGTAACGTAGACTACTTTCTTTGTCTTTGTCCTCGTAAGACGAATCACCTTTTTTCGATTTTTTTCAAACCCACCCTTGGATATTATTGCACTGAGAGTTGCTGATATTGATATTGTTCCCGTTGATGGATATTTGATCCTGTGGATTATACTGATGACTATTTGATGCTATGTGCTACAACCCATTTGCCACGTATTTTATACCTTTAGTAACCTGTGACAGTGTGCTGTTTCTGATGTCAACGTTTGCTGTGTCGTCAATAAACTGTGTAGAACGTTACAGCTTGTTCCAAACAGTTCCCGACTCCTACGTTTGCTGTGGTGGGAGTGACTGTACCATAGACACACTTAAAGAACCTATACACATTCGCGTATAAATATTTACACAACTGTCGGCCATCCGTAAGCCCGACATGTTGATTGCCTTTCATCAGCCATTAAATTAACATTGTCTTCCTGCACCACTTACCAACTTATCTTTAACAGTACCTGACTCTTCTCTTTGAGTTAAGGAAGGAAAAGGCAGCGAGGAAGGAAACTGATCACCCCAACTCTCGATGCTGGACCCAGTATGGTGAAGTTTCTAACACTTCACTCCTCTACGGCAGTATCTGCTATGGGACTAAAAGGAAGTAATCATCAGTTTCAGAAGATTATTCAAGCTCACTCGAAATGCTGATGGGGAAAATTCAAGAGATTGTGTCCAGAACCAAACAACTACCATTATTTGTGTGAACAGTGGTTTGGATTTTAAAAAGTAAGTGAGTCCAAAATTGTGGTGCAAAAAATTTGCATGTAAAGTTTTTGTAATAAGAATTGAAGAGAAGTGTAGGGTTGTGAGTCTAATCATCAAAGGGAGATAACTTGGAATTACGTCCCTTGTAAGTTTTGGTGGGTGAGCAAGAAAAAAAGAATACGCACGAGAAAGTTGTAGTAGGATGAACACATTTTAGGAGTGAAGGAAAAAAAGATTAGAACAGGGATAAGCAGGTCAGATAGGAGAACGCGCTGAGCGTGAGCTAGCAAGTGTGTGCTAGAGAGATGGTAGTTTTTGGAAGTTCATTAGTGAGGAAGTTTTTGATATTCATGTCTCTGGAAAACAAGCCATTTTGATGTGGTTGTGGCTACTGTGGTTACAGACACGCCATAACAACAGTTATGTTCTCAAGTTGTCACGGTTTTGTGTTTTTTCAAGACAGCAGGTATGATTGCAGTTTCATATTGAAGATAGATATTTTGTTAGATAAAACAGAGACAGACGTAGTGATCAGGTAAACTGGTAGAAAATCAACATCCCTGGCAGTGTAGGCCAGTCTTCTAGCAAGATACACCAGAAGGTCACTAAGTGAAAAGTTATAAAGATAAACTAACTTTCTTAAAAGATCCCCCAGGTGACATAGCAGTGGAGAAAATGTGACGAGAGAAGATCAGTGACATATGTACAAGAATATGATTTTCGGAATTTCGCTGAATTGAGAGAAGGTACGAATGGAAATTATATCAAATTGAAATGTGTAAAATCTATGAGATAAATTCGCAGAAGAGAGAAGCGGATGCTATTTTATGTAAATAAAACTTTGAAGTTCGTTTTACCGCTGTTGGAGTACAGTGTGTCAACAGAGTTAGAAACCATCAACCATCTGTACGTCTTGTCTAACAGTGCATTTCATCACTTGTTTACAGCAGAGTGTTTACATTGTCTGCTCACACATGCTGACCACTGATTAGGGTAGTGATCTGAACCTATAACATCAACACTATACGAACACTATAAAGAAATGAAAACTTTAACCCACGCAATCACGGCCACATTAAGAATGGAAACAAAATGCACGTCGTGTCAAAGACGCGCAGTTAAGTTCCGCGCCTGAAAAACGCGCCATGAAAAAGATGACAACTTAGGTGGGAACAGATATAACGTAACGTTAGAGGGGGTAAGAAAATTCTAGGTATTAGGGTCATCCACATATGACGTGATACAATTTTTGCCATTTCTTAACCTACTCCCTCCCGTCAATTTCGTCATAAATACCCAAAGCCCTTCCCTTCTTATGTGACGACACAACCTCCTCCCTTCCCATTTTTTACTACTGAAAAGAAAGAATGTAATCGAATGTAAATTTCTTAACTAGTGCAGACGATATAACAAACTTTCAAGCAAAATAGAGTTTAATTAATCAGGCTTTTACAATAACTGCTTTGCTGGTTAAATGTTGCTAATTTGAGAGAAAATCCATACACACATTTGGATTCTCGCCGGTGCTATGGATTTTGCACACTGTGTTGAGATCCGCCTTGTGTGACCTAAGAGAAGAGATCGGAGCACTGGTGGAGTTTTCCGTGTGCAATGAAGAAAGTCCTTAAAAGCAAAAACTAAACCATCAATTTGTTGATAGAATGCGGCAGAGATCAAAAAAATTACACACAGGCTCCACTCATTCCACATTCCAAATACTCAGAAAATAGACATGATTTTATCAAGGTATATTGTTATAGACTGTGTCTAATGTATAAAGTAGATCCCAACAGCTCCTAGGTTGTCTACCGCTAGTCTAGATCGATGCAGTTCTCGATGCTTTCAATATAAAAAAGAACTACGGACTTACTAATTAACAGATATATACAGTTCTCAAGCTTCTGATTGACAGAGTGGTAAGAGAGCTGATCTCTTGCGACTAGAGTTAGGGAAGACAAAGGCAGCGAGGGAGAGAACTAATCACCCCCCCTCCCCCATAAAGCTGGACTTGGTTAAGAGAAGTCTCTAGCACTTCACTCGCCCACGGCATTATGTATATATATATATATATATATATATATATATATATATATATATATATATATATATATATATATATATATATATATATATATATATATATATATATATATATATATATATATATATATATATATATATATATATATATATATATATATATATATATATATATATATATATATATATATATATATATATATATATATATATATATATATATATATATATATATATATATATATATATATATATATATATATATATATATATATATATGTCGTGAAAAATTCTAATCCACATATATAAATGAGAAAATAAATGTAAAGCCTAACGAAGTAATTCAATAGAAAGAAAGAAGAAAGGTGAAAGACCAGTGCTTTCCCGAAATAGCGTACACCTGCGTTGTAGAACGCCATAATGACTGAACCCGAGATCCCCTTTTTCAACTTCGTCTGCATAACTGTAACGCTTCCACGTTTGATAGTAAGAGCCTACTGCATAAACTACACCGCGTTTCTAAAAATAAAACTGGTACTGTATTTCTTATACGACCTTGATAGGCACACTGCTTAATGACCTAGATATAATACTAGCATTAATGTCATTATATACACTGCGTTAACCTAAAAAGACAGACGAGCTTAGAAGAGAGAGAGAGAGAGAGAGAGAGAGAGAGAGAGAGAGATGTACGGAGGAACGCAGGCAATACTACCACGTCGTCTCGCGATTAAAAAGTGAACGCGAAAGGCATGCAGGCCGGTTTTTTTCAAATAAACAGTAATAAAAAACACTAACGATACGAGGTAAGGTTTTAAAAAACATGTTTAATGCTTATTAGGAAACATGACACAATACTGTTTTACGTCTGAAATCCTGACTTTATACTGACAGAACAGTCGAAAAGGCAGAACAGGTGGCGGTTCTAAAACAATAAATAAAAAAACAAATACACGACTATCCTAGAATAATACATATTTGTAACGAAGCCACTTGGCCCCATTAAACTTATATATTTGGGTGCCTTAGGACTTGCTGACAAAGAATATGTTAGGTGTTACGCTAATAGTCTAGTAATTAACAAATTATAGCCAAAATACTATAGTGGGGTTGTCTGACAGCACAAGATCATATTTGCTCATAATGGCATGTTTGGAAGACACTGCTTTAGGGGAAATGAGGCCAACCAGTTAGATACGATTTGATTGGCTAGAGTAATATGTAAGGCGAAACCTTATTAGTCGAACTGCAAATACTATTTTTGGTTGTTAATGGAAACGGTAGGATGGGTAAATTTTTTTCAAAGGCTCTTGTAAACATGGTCTCAGTGGTTAGACCGTTTGATGTAGTCAAATAGAAGCGTCAGTTCAGGGCCACTTTTGAAAATAAACTTTGTGAGAAGCAAGTGCGTTGAGAACCAGCTCATATTTTTCTAATAAAAGCCTGGGACAGAGGCAGATCGAAATTGTGCCATAACTCATCGCCAGTCAACGTACTTGTTTAATATTTCCTTGAATGGTGGTAAGCTAGACATATTTGATATCTTTTAGATGAAAATTGAATGTAAAATGATAAATTATGTCTGTATGTGTGTGGTTCAGTAGCAAACATGAGGCAAAGCCTAGATATTGCTCCACCATGTAAAAACTTGTCGGAGAGGAGTATCACTGCATAGGCATATATGGGATTGCCAAATAGTAACATGACACCTATCCTATTGTATAGAAGGAATTAACGCTGAAATTGCAGAGGTGTTGTAACCATTAGGGAGAGGAATACTGGGTATACTGTCACATGAGAAGCTAGCAGTTGGCCTACAGCGCTGAACTCTGTGTTTGTAATGTCCTGTACTTCATTGTGGAAATAGTATATATATTAGTTCTGAAGAAGGAGGTACAACCTTCTTATTTCAGGGACCGTGGTACTGAAGTGTTAGAGCAGCACCTGGTCTGAGTTTTGCTGGATCCAGAGGGCTGGCAGCAGACTCCTTGTCCAAGATATCGACCAGAGGTGTATTTCAAGATAACTGAGAAGCAAGCGAGCAGAGGAGACAGTTTTCCTGCCGCCTACACAGAAGTTAGGACTTTGTCAGCCAGAGCAGCTCACCCTTGTATAACCCAACCTAAAATTGACTGTAATCGTAAATCAAGAGGGACAGTAATTATTTGTCAAATAAACAGAAACTGTGATCCCTCCAATAGTATTTCCACCATTAACAAACACAGGAAGTCGTGATGACAAACAACAACATAGCTTCAAACGCCAGTATTACCTCTCAATACTAGAGTACAACACTACATACATATTGTAATAATATTCTATGTCAGGACAAAGATCCTTTGTATAAATTGTGTACATAAACATTGTGTTTACATTTGATTGTGATTCCTGATTCACTCTGTAGTTGGATCAGGATATCTAGTATTGAAAGAAACTAATACATAATTGTAAAGTTAACACCTCACTTACTTAAGCTAGTCTTCTAGAGTGTTATATGTATGTGCTTGTCATAGTGTTGTAAAGTGTTGTGACTCATAAATAAAGTGTTTATCTGTCTGTTGTTGGTTGTTGTGAACGTACACTTCATCACTATCATAACCCTAGATATTCAACGTAGTCATCACAATATTCCAAAATAAGTCTGATTGAGGTCTAAATGTGGTAGCAAAGTAAGGTCATCTGTAACACACTACACTTAGATAAAGATACCTTCACAGCTGATCTCAGTCAGTACACTAAGTCCCCTATAAATATTTATATAATCCCAACTTACCACATATATTGGGGTCCTGTCCGGGATTTTGAACCTTCTCCTAGCACATATATTGTGGGGTAATTCACTTCAGGGAATAATAAAAATTAAAAAGGTATTCTTGGGTGGAAAAATAAGGTTGAGCTCTCAGTGCTTGTGGTTGTCCTTAGTTAATTAGTCATAGATTGAATTGTTTAGTTAAACATTTTATAAATTTGCCTGTTAGAAAATGGCCGACCTGGCAAAATTTCGATCTGCTGCTATGCAGGCTGCTAAAGAGTTGGGAATGGACGGGCAAGTTATGATTGCTTATGTCACTACTGAATGTGACAAATTTATTGAACGTGAAGAAAGAAAATTTGAAGCAGAAAGAAATCTAGAATCTGAAAGATTAGAAAAAGAAGCTGAAAGAAAGTTAGAGGCTGAAAAAGAGCTTAAGAGGTTGCAGATTGAGGCTGACAAGGAGGCTAGGGCATTGGAGGCAGAAGAAAAAAATTGACTGCCGAAAGGGAAGACAGGCGATTGGCTGCAGAAAGGGAAGCAGAAGAAAGAAGGCAGGCTGCAGAAAGGGAAGCAGAAGAAAGAAGGCAGGCTGCAGAAAGGGAAGACAAGCGATTGGCTGCAGAGAGGGAAGCAGAAGATAAGAGATTACAAAGGGAACATGAGTTACGACTAAGGGAGTTGGAATTTCAGGGCCATGCTCCTGAAAATGGTGCCAGTCCCTTTACCTCCGATGCCACTGCTAGTCAGGGAGCCTCAACCTCAGCTATGAGTTTTCATTTGGATCATTTTGTTGAGAAAGACGATGATATTGAGAGCTATCTAAATAGATATGAACTGTTAGCTACCACGTATGGGTTAGAGAGAGAAAGATGGAGCTTAAAGTTATCACAAGGGCTTCGTGGTACAGCTTATGATGTTTTTGCCAAAATGAGCAGAGATGATCAAGACAATTATGACATGTTAAAGCAGGCTCTTTTGTTAAGATATGAAAAGAATGGAGAATTTTATAGAAAAAATTTAGGAATGCTAAACTACTGTCAGGTGAAACATATCACCAGTTCTCTGCACGGTTAGAGACATACTTGGAGAAATGGACGGCTCTGGGGAAAACTCAAGATCTTAAGGAAATGATCCTTATAGAACAACTAAGAGAGTCCATGGCTCCAGACCTGAGAAAGTTTCTCATGGAACAAGGTGCAGAGAGGCTGGGTGAGTTATTAAATGTTGCTGAAAGATATCAGGCAGCTCAAGCAGAGGTAACAGGTAATAAAAAGAAACAGGTAGATAATTTTAAGGCACCACAGAACTTAAATAAATTTGATCATAGAGATCAGAACAAAGGTAAGCACCAGTTTGATAGGCCACGGTATGACAATAAAAATAAAATCCCACAATTCGATGAAAGGAAATTTGATGAAAGAAAATCTTTCAACCAATTAAGGAAGTGGTGTAAAAAGTGTAAGATGAACAATCATACCACTGAAAATTGTAGGAATAAAACTCCTAATTTTGCTGCTATGAAATCTGGGAAGAAGGGAACAAAGGTCAAACCTGAGGAACTACAGGAACCGTACCACCCCCCAGTGTGTGAAGATGTAATCTGTAATGGTGTCACCATAAGGTGCTTATATGATACAGGTTTAGATTATGATTCAGTTGTGAGTTCTCACCTGGTGCAAGCAGATCAATACACCACAGAAACAGTGGAGATTCAAGCTGCAACCAAGGAAGTAGCGACCATGACACTCCCTATCGCTAAGATACATGTGAAAACGCGATATGTGGAGGGAATAATCAAAGCAGCAGTGATAAATGAGCCAATCTACCCTCTGATATTGGGGTGTAGATATGTCTTCCTGTGGAATCCCAGGAGACCTGTGATATTGGCAACGGTGCAGACCAGATCACAGTCTAAAAAGGAGGAGGATATTCCAATAAATACTCATCCAGATGAGATGAGGAAGGCACAGGCGGAGGACAAAACACTCAAGCCGTGTTTCAAGAAATTGCCCAAATGTCATACACCTCCAGGCAAGGGAGACTTCTATATGAAGAATAAACTGATATATAGGAAGGCCGGAACTGGATCCAATGGTCACGGACAGCTGGTCCTTCCCACTTCATATAGGAAGAAAGTGTTGGAACTGGGGCATGCGATTCCCTTCAGTGGTCATATGGGGATCAGCGCAACAGGACAGCGTATAGCTTGTCATTATTTCTGGCCAGGGATAACTGAAGATATAAAGAGATATGTAAAATCCTGTCCAGAATGCCAACGGGTAGCTCCAAAGCATTGGACTGCTCCAGCAACTTTAGGGGAAATGCCCATAGTGGGAACACCTTTTGAGCGAGTTGCAGTGGACATTGTGGGACCTCTCACTCGGACCAAGAGGAAGAACAGTTACATTCTGACTCTGGTGGACACTTGTTCGATGTGGGGAGAGGCGGTAGCCCTGTCATCAATCGATTCGAAGCATGTGGCAGAGGCATTACTCACAATCTTCACAAGGTTAGGCTTTCCCAAACAAATCTTGACTGATAATGGCTCACAGTTCAAGGGGAAACTAACGGAAGAAGTTTTCAGGATCTTTCAAGCCAAACACTTTCACTGTAGCCCATACCATCCACAAGGAAATGGCCAAGTAGAAAGATTTAACGGGACACTCATTTCGATCCTGAGAAAGTTGGCACATGAAAAACCAGATACATGGGACCAGTACCTTCACGCCGCTCTCTTTGCTTATCGGGAGGTACCCCATAGTTCAACCGGTATGGCCCCGGCAACATTATTATTTGGAAGGCCAAAAAAAGGTCCACTCGAAGCTCTGTTAAGAACGTGGACTGATGAATAGGCAGAGGAAAATATTACATCATCATACCAATATGTGAATGAGCTGACCACTCGTTTAAAAACTGGCTGGAAACTTGCCAATGAAAATTTGAGACAAGCCAGGAAAAACATGCTGCCTATTACAACAAGAAAGCTAAAGACAGAGAATTGGCTGTGGGAGAGAAGGTACTGCTTCTTCTACCCGGTAGTCAGAATAAGCTGCAAATTGGATGGCAAGGTCCATATACAGTTCTAGAGAAGGTGTCTAGAACAAATTATAAGATAGATAAGAAGGGGAAAGAAAAAATCTATCATGTGAATCTCCTGAAGAAATATTTGGAAAGAGAAACTCAGGAAGAGACCCATTTGTTGACCTTGTCTATTGCAATGGAGATGAAAAAGGAACCACTTTCATCATTTGAATATCCATTACACCCCTGTGAGACAGCTGCACAGGTGAAAATCAGTACACATTTAACGAAAGATCAGAAGAAGAGAGTGCAACAGGTTCTAGATGATCATACAGATGTGTTAACGGACCGACCGGGGCATACAAACTTATTGGAATATGATATGAAACTTATAGACCCCACACCTGTCTGTATGAAAGCATATTCGATTCCTTTTGCTAAGGAGAAAGCCTTGAAGGAAGAGATAGACTATTTGTTGAAGGAAGGAAAATTTCACACAGTGAATCTTCGTATAGTTCCAGTGTGGTGCTCTTCA
Source organism: Oreohelix idahoensis (assembly GCA_024509875.1). NCBI lineage: Eukaryota > Metazoa > Mollusca > Gastropoda > Stylommatophora > Oreohelicidae > Oreohelix > Oreohelix idahoensis. The sequence continues at coordinate 217,293 of JAMPIV010019006.1, forward strand.
GAAAACCATCTGGAGAACATAGACTCTGTATAGATTACAGGAGACTGAATGCTATAACAGAAGGTCAGGTGGATCCATTGCCGGATACAAATCAGTTGTTTGCCAGGCTAAATAAAGCTAAATATTTCTCAAAAGTGGATCTGAGCAAAGGCTACTATCAGATTCCAGTAAAGCCTGAGGTTAGACCTTATCTAGCCTTTAGTACATCAGAGGGACACTATGAGTTTAACAGATTGCCATTTGGATTGAAGAATGCGCCTAGTGTCTTCTCTAGAATGATGAGAAAATTATTGGATCCACTACACAACTCAGATAGCACCATATAGATCAACTCCTCATAACGTACAATTTGAGGAACATCTAATATTCTCGGGACATGTCGTTGAGCAGACTCAGAGAAGAGAAATGGTGAATATTGATTGCTGAGAAGCAGTAAGACCAGCAGTAACACTGGCAGCTGTTCAGTAACTTAACTGAAATGGATTCTTGGACTGCAGAGGTCTGGGGCAGATTTCTTGAGTCGTGCCTACTTTGAACGGACCTAACTGCATAAATCCATGATAAAAATAAAATCAGCGAAACGTTGATGCGGATTTTCTAAGCCGCCATCTGTGTGATGAGAATCACAGTGATCACCAGGAATAATATTAAATTTATCTATGTGTATATATAATTTGAGACTGACATGTGATGTCTGTTTTAAGTGGGGAGAATTTGTCGTGAAAAATTCTAATCCACATATATAAATGAGAAAATAAATGTAAAGCCTAACGAAGTAATTCAATAGAAAGAAAGAAGAATGGTGAAAGACCAGTGCTTTCCCGAAATAGCGTACACCTGCGTTGTAGAACGCCATAATGACTGAACCCGAGATCCAATTTTTCTACTTCGTCTGCATAACTGTAACGCTTCCACGTTTGATAGTAAGAGCCTACTACATAAACTACACGCGTTTCTAAAAATAAAACTGGTACTGTATTTCTTATACGACCTTGATAGGCACACTGCTTAATGACCTAGATATAATACTAGCATTAATGTCATTATATACACTGCGTTAACCTAAAAAGACAGACGAGCTTAGAAGAGAGAGAGAGAGAGAGAGAGAGAGAGAGAGAGAGATGTACGGAGGAACGCAGGCAATACTACCACGTCGTCTCGCGATTAAAAAGTGAACGCGAAAGGCATGCAGGCCGGTTTTTTTTCAAATAAACAGTAATAAAAAACACTAACGATACGAGGTAAGGTTTTAAAAAACATGTTTAATGCTTATTAGGAAACATGACACAATACTGTTTTACGTCTGAAATCCTGACTTTATACTGACAGAACAGTCGAAAGGCAGAACAGGTGGCGGTTCTAAAACAATAAATAAAAAAACAAATACACGACTATCCTAGAATAATACATATTTGTAACGAAGCCACTTGGCCCCATTAAACTTATATATTTGGGTGCCTTAGGACATGCTGACAAAGAATATGTTAGGTGTTACGCAAATAGTCTAGTAATTAACAGATTATAGCCAAAATACTATAGTGGGGTTGTCTGACAGCACAAGATCATATTTGCTCATAATGGTATGTTTGGAAGACACTGCTTTAGGGGAAATGAGGCCAACCAGTTAGATACGATTTGATTGGCTAGAGTAATATGTAAGGCGAAACCTTATTAGTCGAACTGCAAATACTATTTTTGGTTGTTAATGGAAACGGTAGGATGGGTAAATTTTTTCAAAGGCTCTTGTAAACATGGTCTCATTGGTTAGACCATTTGATGTAGTCAAATAGAAGCGTCAGTTCAGGGCCACTTTTGAAAATAAACTTTGTGAGAAGCAAGTGCGTTGAGAACCAGCTCATATTTTTCTAATAAAAGCCTGGGACAGAGGCAGATCGAAATTGTGCCATAACTCATCGCCAGTCAACGTACTTGTTTAATATTTCCTTGAATTGTGGTAAGCTAGACATATTTGATATCTTTTAGATGAAAATTGAATGTGAAATGATAAATTATGTCTGTATGTGTGTGGTTCAGTAGCAAACATGAGGCAAAGCCTAGATATTGCTCCACCATGTAAAAACTTGTCGGAGAGGAGTATCACTGCATAGGCATATATGGGATTGCCAAATTGTAACATGACACCTATCCTATTGTATAGAAGGAATTAACGCTGAAATTGCAGAGGCGTTGTAACCATTAGGGAGAGGAATACTGGGTATAGTGTTACATGAGAAGCTAGCAGTTGGCCTACAGCGCTGAACCCTGTGTTTGTAATGTCCTGTACTTCATTGTGGAAATAGTATATATATTAGTTCTGAAGAAGGAGGTACAACCTTCTTATTTCAGGGACCGTGGTACTGAAGTGTTAGAGCAGCACCTGGTCTGAGTTTTGCTGGATCCAGAGGGCTGGCAGCAGACTCCTTGTCCAAGATATCGACCAGAGGTGTATTTCAAGATAACTGAGAAGCAAGCGAGCAGAGGAGACAGTTTTCCTGCCGCCTACACAGAAGTTAGGACTTTGTCAGCCAGAGCAGCTCACCCTTGTATAACCCAACCTAAAATTGACTGTAATAGTAAATCAAGAGGGACAGTAATTATTTGTCAAATAAACAGAAACTGTGATCCCTCCAATAGTATTTCCACCATTAACAAACACAGGAAGTCGTGATGACAAACAACAACATAGCTTCAAACGCCAGTATTACCTC